>MU225084.1:200097-225716 GCA_018584345.1 Thuja plicata | reverse complement strand
ATACTTGAATATGTGCAATCAAAAGAACAATTGGCTGATATCTTCACCAAGCCACTGCCCAAGGATACATTTGAGTACCTAAGGAAAAGACTAGGGGTCAAACCCATGTCTATCAGTCAGTAAAAGGTCTAGACACTACATCAGCCATATATTATCAGAATATCATTCATGATTGATGCAAGCAGAAGCTGAACTTGAAAGCTACATCTATATACAAAGAGGTATATATCAATACTGAGCACCAGAGCAGATTGTTATATTGATAATAGATAAGGGAAATTCAAGGAATATATTATGGAAAGAAGAAATTGGTTGATAGAATGTCAGATATTTGTAAAATATTTATTTTGCATTATTGTCCAAGGGAGAGAATGTATCCATATTATCATCAGAAACTATTCATTATCAGATTACTCCAAACAGGGAGAGATCATATCCAAAGGGAGAGAATTGGTATAAAAGTTGCAAACAAAAGAAAAAGACATCAAAGAAGCAAAACAGTCAAAGAGGACACAACACATCAGAAGAAAAAAAAGTAAAACTGCAAGAATCAAATCTAAGCTTACACAGAGCTTATCGGCGGTCAGAGATTTTATTAGTTATCAAAACAAACTGTTTGGTAATTTGATGAATCTCAACAATAGTATTAGCAATAGTATAGTGTGATAATATAGCATGTTGCCATCAATGCCAAAGGGAGAGATTGATGACATGTAACTGATTAAATGTTTGACTATATTAAGTTGAAGATGGTGCAAGACATTAAATCAGTTACTGGTTTGTATTGTCATTGATGTCAACTTGATATCATCTATATGGTCATATACATAATGCCAAAGGCTTAAGAGAATCAATAGAATAGAGGTTATGCTTTCAGCAATGCATAAAAGTCAAGTATTCACCAAGTGACAGACTAAACCAGCGGAGTGCACACCATCGGTAAAGACAGAGATAAAGTCACAGTGATACCCAATGAGCAGAAGACAGTGTTACCCGACGAAGAAGAATCACAGGATGTCCGACGAGCTAAAAATAGTGTTGCCTGAGGAGCAAGATCCAATGTTACCCGGTGAGAAAGATCTAATGATGCCCAACGGACGGAGATCCCAAAGCTAATTGAAGTTGTATCGACGGATCTAGCAGTTGTCACTGACAACGAACTGCAGAATTGACCGACAGAATAGAGAGATCAAAAATTGACAAAATATCTGGCTGGCAGGGCTAAAGGATAGACTTAACTGGTTGTTTTATTTTTTTTATTCGACCAAAGTTAAGTAAGTGATTTAAAGATGATTTACACAGCTGGCAAGAAGATAACTATGAGATAAATCAGGAGTTAAAGCCGTAAATCAATTTGGCTAGATTGTTTTTCACGCCAAGAATCAAGAACCAAGAATTAAGGAATATCATGTCTATATAAGAGACAAGCATAATTCATTTTCACAAGAAATCAAATACACGGGGGAGTGAACTGATAGAAGATGCTGAAGAGAAACTGATGAAGGATAAAATTCATGCAGTCCTGATCAATCAAGCTAAGGGAGAGCTAAAGAATTCTACAGACACCGATGAATAGAAAAGCATAGCATCACAAAGAAGAAAGAGTTAAGTACAAAGGAATTGAATTGATACATTGATCAGAAAGATATTGTAAGTAAATAGATCTGAAAATCTACAATACAGTTGCATTAGAAATAGGTCATTTTGTTTCAGTTTAACCATTGAAGCATTAAGTCTCTTAACAGAGTAGGACTTAACAGTCTTTTTTAATTGAGGTATATCCTAACAGATTACCAAAAGGTTGACTCATTATAGTAGCATCGGTCTTACCTAAAGCCTATTGACAGTCTAAGAAGAAGGCTGATTCAAGGATGGTAGTAAGATTAGCATAAAGCCTATTGACAGTCAAGAGACTGATTCAAGGATGGTAGCATAGATGCTAGATACTAAGTGACAGCCTATGTATAAAAATCATCTAAAAAGGTCGCACTTAATAGTGTGTTTGTAACCTTTAACAAGGTTGGCTCCTAACAGGGCTCACTTCAGAAGAGTGAAAATTTTGGGTACCGGTCCCAGTGGTTTTTCCCTTAACAAGGTTTCCACGTTAAAATCCTTGTGTTATATGTGTATGGTTCATTACTTTATTGTTTTACATTCTACATATGGATTTATGGATTGATTGGTATACTTTGCATATTTATGGAGTATCGGTAAATAAGTTTTACTGCTTATCGAGTATCAAGGAGAATAAGGACATACAAGGTAAACCGATAGACAGTTATTTGTTTCAAGTATTTCAAAGGCATACATCTTGTAGTGACTTAATAATCTAAGGTGTATTAATTGGTGGATTGAAGTTTAAAAGGATAAATTTTTGAGGCCACTGATTCATCCCCCCCTCTCAGTTAGTACTAACATGCTTTATTGATGTGTGGAGGGTTTTCAGAGCTTGAACCCATTTGCGGTAAGGTAATATTCGATCAAGTTCATTTTAATCCTATGGTGGGCTTAATGACTTAAGATAAATAGATTAAGATATAGTGATCAAGTCATTAAGCCTAAATGACACCTGTCCATGGAGGGCCAGGCTAAAGTTGGAAAGAAGAAGGTAATCTCTAATCAAGTTCAGTTTGATCGGATGGTCAGCTTATTGAATTAATTCAGAGATGCGCATGATGTATCAAATAATTCATTAAGCCGTGGAGACATGTGTTCATGGTGGATTTGGTCTAGTCAAACAGAGGAAATTAAAGACTAATCAAGTCCTTTTTTATCAGACGGACAAATTAAAGGCTTAAAGATAAAATGCTCAAAATCTAGTGATTAAGCCATTAAGCCATGGTGACATGTGGCATATGACATCATGGGTCTCAAGTTAGAAAGGTATGATAAAGGTACAACAAGTAAGGAATATCAACTAGTCGACTTAATGCCTTGATGGTGAAGGTGAATTGGTTTAACCTATAAGTCATCACACCGAGGTGACACATGGCAGACCAAATTTTGTGCTCATGGGTAACTTAAAGGAGATCAATGGTCGTGTTTTAAAGTTAGTAAAGTTTCAAATCTGGACCGTTGATCGGGCATTTTGGGCCACCTATGACCGTTTGAGTTTAAATTCAAATATTTAAATGTTATTTCTAAGGTTTTCATGGTGGTGGCGACATTTTCAACTTGTAGAGTGGGTAGATGGATCAAGATGATCTGTCTGCTCAAATTTATGGTAATATGGGATATTTTCAAAGGGGTAATAAGATTGATTGGGATATTTCTCAAATGCATTAATGGGAAGACTTGACCAGTTGTAGGGTTTTGGCATTATTTATGTAATATCTATTAAAACCCTAATTTTGCCCTAATTGACTGAGGAAGTGACTCCCGAGCCTGTGTGCTAGGGGAGGTGTATATAAGTGTTTTTAGAAGCTTTTAGCTTAGGTTTTTCTAGCTTATGCAAGATTTTTGTGGCATTTATTTTGTCCCTAAATTTTTCATGTGTTTGTAATCTCATTGAATTCCAGATATTGCAAAGGCTTTTTGATACATTTCCTCTATCTCTGGGCCTTCTTATTTGTATTTCTCTTATTGAAGCATAATACAGTGATTGATATTAGAGAGATCTTGGAGTTCCTGGGCTCTGTTTCTTTTCTGCATCTCCGTGCACTATTGTGAATGATCTGATTTAGATGAGTTTGTAGATATTGTTCAGTCCCCTGCCATTTTGTCTCATTTATGTGCCTGTTTGCTGGAGTGAATGTCTACTTGCAGGTCATAGTATGTGTCTATTCCAAGTAAATATGCTATTGTTTGTGAAATATTATTTTCCTCTGAATAGCCTCTTTTCATCTCAGACCTCTCTATGAAATACGTATGCAAGCGTATTCAAAAAGTTATGTTATGCTAGATTTAGGATTTCATGTTAGTCGTAGTCACTGTATTATGATTCAAGTTACCTTCAGTGTATCACCTAGTAGGATAAATTTTCTTTTCAGTCATTTCCCTTCAATTATCCTTCTATCCCTTTCCCTTCCAAGTTTACTTTCATGTTAAAGAGCAAATAAGGTGATTATCCAAGAGGAACCAGACTAGAACCTAAAGGCTTCACTTCAGTTAGCAAAGGTCCCTCAACGTAGAAGTGATTCCCATGTTATACTAGATTTTTAGGCTCAAGCACTTAACAAGGTGCAAAATTTAGTGTATAATAGTACTTCGTAAGTTTTTTTCCTGGCCTTCCAGCTATGAATAAGTGTATAAAAGAACTAATTTTTTTATCAGTAATGGCAAGCCATATTTAAGATTGTTGAACACTCGAGACATTCAAATTCGTGAGCATATCCCAACTTAGGCACAAGCTTGCGAGAAGAATGGTCCAACGCAGATTTGAACCCTGGTGGCAACCTCCCCAGAAAAATGTTTAGACCACTTCTCTAAATGGGTCACCCCCTTGTATAGAAGAATAGTTGAGGTAGCTTGAATCAATATGATAATATGAAATATATTCTTGGAAATGATGTTGAATGTTCAAAGAACATATCTATGTGATCCACATAGATGCTTGATTTCTTTTTTGTTGCACTATGTGTGGACTTGGTTTTGAAGGTTATTTGAGCTTATTTGGTTGATAGGATTAGTTCTCTTTCTTATGTCATGTTATTCCTTGCATTAGATGATGTGTTGATTTTATTATAGGTCTCACTTTTCCATGTGGGGATATGCATTGAGTGGCTTCATGTTGAAGATGTGTTTTGGGATGACTAATTATATGCTACACATTACCCTATTGGACTAACTTTGGAGGAAGTGCACCACATGCATGTGATTTTTGGGATCACTATGGATATTGATTTATGATGTTTTAGGTCCTCTATATCTCCTAGATATGACTTCTTTCACCACAATTATTTTTTGGTGGTTAGATTGTTAATATCACCCCTTGTCCCTTATATTGGATGACTTAAATGATATTTTTTAATTATACGCACACACACACACACACACACACACACACACACACACACATATGTCCATACATACATACATACATACATACATACATACATGCATGCATGCATACATACATACATACATACATACATACATACATACATACATTCATGTACACATACATACATGCATACATACATAAATATACACATACATTTATTAATACATACATACACATAATCAAATTAGTTTTGAATGTGTGGAATATGTGTGAGATGTGGAAGATGCAATATTGAGGAAGCAACAATGTGTGGTAGAAGTTGTAGACCCAAATTGATAATGATTGCTTAATACATCATGTCAAAAGCATATACATTTTAAGGAGAATGTTGGAAGCTATATTATGATTTTTTTTTCATTGTAATTATTTTCATGTATCTTGTGTTGAGACATTGAGTCTGCACTATAGTTCTTTCTTTGTATCTTTCTCAAAGATAGTGAGCCTTTCCCACAAGTCATTTGTATGTTCCCTAAGATAGTGAGTCTTGGCTGAAATTTTAGAAATGAGCCTCTTGTAATACTTTTCATATATTGTGAGATACTCTCACCATGGTTTTCCCTCATTGGATTTTCTATTTAAATCTGGTGAACTCTCTTGTGCATTGGTATGGATTGCTTTATATTTTACAATTTTTTTTATTAATGTTACCTGTTTTGGAGTTAAAGTAAAAATTTTAAGATATTAAAGACTAATTCACCCCCTCCCCCTCCCCTCCCCTTGGTATTTGAGTGCGTTGAATATGTATGAGCTAACTTTGATGTAAACTTAATTTTATTCCACTTCTTATTCAAGTAAGATTGAGTGATTCTCATTTTGGAGCTTCCAAAATTTGTAAAATTAGTGCCTTAGTTGAAATTATTTGTGACAATTAAACAACCAAAGTTATAATAAGTGAGGTTTCAAATAAAATATATGATGGTATTATTTGACTCATTTGAACTTTGTTCAACTAATCCACATACATCATGGTAAAAATAGTAGCACCATTAGTAGTTATTTAAAAAATGGTCAATAGTTCATTCCTCACATCAAATCATATTAATTTATTTTTAATTTGTCAAAAAAATTATTGAAAAAATCACCCTCCCAGCACTTGGTAATAACTTTTTAGCAACACAACCTTGTTAATATTTATTAAAGGAATGAATGCAATGTAACTCTTATTTACATATTAATTATTAAATAGTTGGTAATTTTATATTTCAAATATATAAGTGTGAAATGATTGTCTTATTTTATTCACTAAAAGTCATGATCTTATTTTTATTTTGATGAATAAGTACATCAACATTTTATTAATACAATACCCATTTACAAATAAAGGTGAGTAGATACATGAACACACCACAAGAATCACAGCTTAAAAACTACTAAACAGTTGGAGGGTTCTATAGCCTCATCTTTTTCCTTAACATAAACTATGTTTTTTATTAATTTTGTTTCTTGGATTAAATTTTCTTTTTATATTTATAAAAATTTTTTAGACAATCAATCACAATTTTATACCATTTAAGGTACAAAGTAGTAAATAATGTTAGATTTTTTTTCCTTATATTTATGATGTCGTTTCTTTATAACTTTATTGCAAGTTGTTGTCGATATATCTTATCATGCTATATATTTTAGATGTTGTTGGTTAAGGTATAGTTTATTTTAGTTTTTTTCTTTTGGTATTTTATTGTTTTATCTAGGTTGTAAAATTGTATAATGTCCAAGTTTTTTGCAAAACCTCTTTATTTAAGTTTTAATATTGAAAATAGTGGTAAATAGTTGATATATTTTATTGAAAAATATTTATTTGACTATTGAACTTATAAATATTAAAAAAAAGCTGAATTTAACATCTCTTTTATACTTTTTCAGATTTAACCATAATTTAGACAGTCAAAACTGCACATCAGAGGAAAGATCTCAAGGCTTTGGAAAGTTGGGTCTATTACATTATGTAAAATTGAAATTATTTGATGAGGATTCTAAACCATTGAGGAAGAGGATTTTGGACCCAAGAAATGAACTCCTTCAGTTGTGGAATAGGATATTTTTTGTTGTTTCTCTAGGTGCTCTATTTCTAGATCCACTTTACTTATTTTTGCCTACATTTGATAACTTTGATGGTTGTATGCAAAGCGATAGGAGGCTTAAGATTATTGTCACTATTTTCCGCTCAATCATAGACTTATTCTACATTTCAAATATGATAATGAAGTTTCGGACTGCATATGTTTCTCCAACCTCACGAGTTCTTGGAAGTGGTGAACTTGTTGTTGATTCTACACAAATTGCAAGGAGATATTTGAAGACAAATTTCTTACTGGAGCTTCTTGCATCATTTCCCATTCCTCAGGTATGATTTTAATCTTTTAGCCATATTTATATATATTGTTAAATTGTTTTAGTAGCATAAAAAATATAAATTTTAACCTAGCTAAAGTTTTGATAGATATAGCTAAAGGAAGGGATAATTAATATAAATGTAAAATGCCAAAAAATAGAGATATCACTTGCATTCAAAATATAAGAATGCATTTTATACGATTCATGGTATGATAGAAAAAGAATAGACTTTTGATTGAAAGAACTAAAAAATATAAAAGGATTTTATGGATTTATAGTTGTGCATAGAAAAATAAAACTTCCTTAAGGATATTTACTAGAAATTGATTTTGTTGTCAATTAATGAATTGAATAATTCTTACATTAGATGTTTTTGATGTTGCATTAAACAAATATGAAAAATAAATAAAAAGTAAATTTGTTTTCTTATATGAAAAATAAATAAAAAAGAAATGTGTTTTCTTAGATGATTGTAGAATAAATGTCATGAATAAAGATTCTAAAGGTTGACTATTTTTTTAAAATATGGTGCTTCTCCAAATGAATTGCTTTAGATTGTACAATTGATCTTGTACCTTATTTAGTTTGAGTCAATTCTACAATTATGAACTAATCCACTAGGTTTAGACTTAACTTTACATAATGTGTTAAGGGATTCACCCAATAAATTAATGAAATATTAGGCATGTTCACATGATACTAATAAAAAATTGTACTTTCATTTATGTCCCTCAATTTATGTTTTTAATATCCATCTTTTTATAATAGTGTTATTTTAAAGTACCTCTCTTTGTTCCTTAGGTGTCATATATAGGTCCATTTTTTTTTTTTTTTTTATCTCATTAGTATTTTGACTACCAACCAAGGGAAATTCTCACAATTATATTTGACTGAAACATAATTTTGATTGTTATTTAATGCATTAAATTCTACATAAAAATCTACATGAATTATGACAAACATATTATCTTCCAAAATCTTAGATATTTACATCACAAATGAAAAATATATCTACATTATATTATATATTAAAATAAATTATAAGAAAAAGGTTTTAGAGATGCATATATTGTTATTTTGTCAAAAATTATGCAATAGATAGTTTGAGAAATTATAGTACAATAATATTTATAGTATACTACCTTGGTATGACCATTGTCTTTTTTCTTAAAATTCCATTAGAGTGAAAACTAAGTACAAAACCAAAAGATTATGAGACCTTGTGAAAAAATATAAAATTATTCTATGTAGAGAAAATATAACTCCAACACCCTAGTTAACTAGCCATGTGGTGAATTAATTTTCATTTAATTGATCTATAGAAAGTGATTTATAGAGAATTTTGAATGTCAACTATAAACAAGACATAAATTCTTCATATTTTTTCTAAACCCTAATACCTACCCTTAACATCTTAGTTAAATTCCCCCTTCTCCTAAATACTAAAGTGATATTTTGAGTTTTGGTTTTTTAAAAAACTACATTATTTATGTGTGGGGTAGTGTATTAATTTAGAGGTGAACCCCATTAATTCAATGTCTAATTCCACTCCTCTAATCATCTAATTGATAGTTGTGTACCTAAATTTTTCATTGATTTGAAGACTGGGGGTACTCTAAAATATCTTTTAAATGTAATTTGTATTTCATTAGTGAACATTTTCTCCTAAGTGAACCCACATAAATTTGTATAAATAATTATAAACAACACTATAAACGCATGTACATATACTCCAAAATTTTATGTGGATCTAGATTCATTGCATACCATTGATTGAGTTGTTTCTTTCCTGGATATAAATGATATACTCTGTGATGTTTAGAGGAGATTTGATGTATACTCTACTACTTAATTAATCTAAAAAAATGATATACTTTGTGATGTTTATAGGAAATTATATGTATAATCTACTACTTAATTAATTTAAAAAAGTGATGATATTCCTCTTAAGGATTTTTATTATGTTAAAAGTCTACATGTTCTCCTAGGTGATCCCATATAATTTATTATTCATGGAATTATATTAAGACCTAAAAAGGCTATATGAAGGTGGATATCATGAGAAAAAAATTTGTGCATATATGGGTATTATATGTGTGAATATGATACTTACTATTTATTAAAATGCATGAAAATGAAAATGAAGCTTGATAAATATGTAGGGCTAGTAAAATGTAGGGAAATAAAAATAATATTTCTATAGATTAAGAATGAAAACTAGGAATCATTTCTAATGATTCTTTCCTCAGGGAACAATTAATTAGCCTCACTTCATTCCTCTAGGATAATTGAGTGTTGTTTTATCAATTGTTTCCTCTCAAATGGTTGTAATTGGACATTAGTAAGATAAGAAATGATGCAAGAACTAGGTAAAATGCAAGGAAATAGACAATATTCAACATAAAAATATAAAAAGATTATAAATATATCATAGAAGTACACATATGGAAACAAGATACAAAAAGGAACTTTTTACTAAAATTTGAACTTGAAAATGTTGGACTCGTGTGTTAGGTTCCTTAGTCTTGGAGCTACTTTCATCAACAAAAACTTTAGATTCTTATATCAAGAAGCATAGTATATTAATCCCTCTATAATCTATCCAAAAAGTGTCATATAGGTGTGCTAATTATCATAGTGCATGCGTATTCACTTGTTCAAAATCTATAATTGTATCTCGCAGTTTTTTCTATGTAATTTTACAACTTTTGACTATTAAATCGGAATCATGTTTATTGAAAGAAGGGAAAAATGCTGTGTTCTCTAGGGCCTTGCCTAAGTCAAACCCCAGATAGGAATTAATGTCTAATAGATCAATGATAGATGTGACAGAGATTCTCCTAGTAGGATAGAGGCTAAAAAACCTTAAAGAATATGCTAAATTGACAAATGATACATTTTCTATTACTTCTTACCTCGAAGCCTTCACAAATCTTGGTGTTTTTCGATAGAAATTAATGTACACGTATTAATTCATGGAGGAACACATAAAATTGGTCATATTTGTTGAACTTTAATGCTTCAATGCTTGACTTTAGATCTCTCTTTAAACACCTTGAAGATACTTGATTGAAATTCTTAATTGGAGTAATATGAAAATGATTGCACTTAGAGAGAGATGTTTAAATGAGGGAGGGAAGAGGGGAGGTTAATTCATACAAAAATTTCATGTTCTAGTTTTAAATTTCAAAAAAGGCTAACATTAGGGAGAAATTTCTCAATCCACATTTTCTCAACTGTTAAGGATTCAAATTTAGGCTCAAAAAGGCTAGACTAGGGCACTAGGCAGCATAGTATAAGAGGAATAGGGTGATATGTGTCATAGTCCTATCTTTTCAAGTCAAAACCAAGGTGAATGAACATGGAATTATACTACAGTTTGAGAATTGTCCATAGATTGAGAACACTCAGTCATGAATTAGGGGAATTAAGAAAAACCACCAATATGAACCCAAAATGAACATGAAATGGTAGAGGGATATCATTTATTACACTGTAATTAGTTCCCACCTTAGTGGGAGTATGAACTTACTCTCATATTCTTGGTAAAGTACATGATATCATAGAAATACTTTCACAAAGACATCAAAGAAACAAGAAAAAACCAAGCCCTTAGGTTTTAAGACCTTATTAGTATAAAACATCAAGATAAAATGAGCAAAATGATCAACTTAGATTACACATACAAATGGAGCATGTAATAAAAAACAAAGGCATGGAACCTAGGTCTTGTAATACATGTTTACCATAACAAAGAGTCATGTTAAGAGAGTCAAACAGGTTTAGAAATATATGTTATGCTAGTTAAATCTTGTTAAGAAGATTAGAAAGAAAATTATTTATTTTCTAGATAATCTATAAGATGAACAAGTGGAACTAAAAAAATAATGGAAGAGGAGCATATAAGACGAATAAAAAATATTTTTGGGTCAACATGGAAGAGACCAAAAAGATCTCAAAAATTTGTATCATTCCCATGTAGACAACACAAAAGAACATTTATGAAATATGATGCAGAGGTGATAGACTTGGTGGGGGTATTGTTATGATCAAGTTGTTCTTTGTCTCAAAAGGGGAGTCTTCAACCAATTATTGAACCCAAGTACCAATATGCCTCAAACCTATCATTCTAACTTCCTCAAACTCCCTGATTCTTCTAGGGATTCAACATGGCTAAAAATTTTGATTTAACAAAGTTCAAAAGGTTCTTGAAGTTCCACTTCAAGATCTTACCCCCAATCCTCACTTTAGGCTCTAATCCTTGTAGCCCTAACCAGCGAGTAAAACCAACACAACATTTTGTTTTCCCAAAACACTTCCAAAGACACCCATTATCCTTGCACAAAACATATCAAAATATTTGGTATAGGTACTTTGGGCCAACTATTCCAAAAACTGATTGTTCACCATTTTCAAGAGGGCTAATTGGGTGCATTTACAAAGGAAGTACCATTTCCAACTGCTGCCCCATTATGAAACTTGTAAAAAAGTCTTTAAATGGTCTAAAACTAAGGATTATCAAATTGGTTTGTCAACAACAAGTTTCCCTATGGGGTTTCTAACATACCCTCACCAAATTGCTCCTACAACCAGGGCTTTCTCAATGTATGGTTTCCAAGAACTTCCAGGCTTAAAAATGGTGGATTCATGATTAATACATCATTCTAAGACAACCCATAAATAGGTACCTTATTCAACCAGATTAGTGTTTGTTGCTCTTAACCAAGCAATTCCTTCAAGTTTCAACATACAAGTTTGGTGATCACCTATCCAATTCAAATATTCTACAAAATATTATGTTAGAATAATTTTTTAAATTTCAAATGTGCATCATTACATGAGAAAAATAAATAAAATTTATGGAATGATGCCTTCACATTAAAGAAATTACCAAAACTACTATGGAAAATAGTCACTTAATGATGGCAGCCAATGTAAATTAATTTAAATAGAATAAAAAAGAATTCAAAGAATCCATAAATGTTTTATAGCACAATACACACTTCCTCCAAGAATAAACAAATCCTATGGAGAGATTTAGAGATCAAGGCATGCAAAGGAACTTATGAAATTCTGAATTTTATTGCATTTCTGAGTAACAGTCCATACAATCCTTCATGAGTCTGTACCATGCCATATCCCAATAATTCAAGGGTGTTTATAATATTTTTGGAAACTTAAAAAACCAAACCCAAGTGGTTACAAAATTTTTTAAGCCCCTAAACTCATTTTCCCACCTAAATGCATCTAACCGTTGGAATTCAAATATTTGAATTTCCAACTTACAAACTATAACATTTTATTATTAAAAACATATTAAAATCTATCCAAAATCAATTCCTTATTACTTCTAAGACCTAATTTAACCCAATAAACAACTTAGATCCCCTGTTGGCACTATTGGCCACCCTTACATCATTTTTGGTCCTAAGTCCTTTACTAGGACTTCTAGGACTTATTACATTTAAATCAAATTAACTATTACATGTTGCCATTATTGGATTCAATATATCCCAATTGAAATTTAAGGATATCTTTCATTCTTTTTCTTCAGTAGGTCTCATGATGACCCTTGGAGTTTTCATAGGTGCCCCTGCACCATACACCCCTCCTTCAAAGCAACTCTTGTCCCAAGCGTGAAGAGATGTAGTCTTCTTGCCACCAATTCTCCTAGATGGATACCTACAAATTCTCAACTGCATCTTATTACCTTTCTCATGTCTGCAACCTGTAGTTAAAGTATTAGAAACTCAAAAAAATTTATCGTTGTTACCACCAATGATGACCTTGTTCCTCACTATTTAGGACAATCAACTTGTGTCCTCTCAACTTGTCCTTTCATCTATTCCTTAGGATAAAACAGACCCCTGCCTCTTTCCTTCATAGACATACCAACATCCGCCTTCCTTGGTGACAAAATAGGACACCAAAATGTTCCTATAAACACTCCACTTTCACTCAATGTCTGTTGCAAATTAGAACTCTTACATTCCTTAGAATCAAGTGCACTTTTCATCATCACCAGTGAAGTCTTATGTTTCATATCTGAATCCACAAAACCATTCTGCATCTTCCCTTGCAAAGTGACATATTTATTTCCACCAAAACACACAATTATCTATTCTTCAATGTCATCACCCGGTAAAGGAGTAAGTGTAAATTTCTTACCATCCTTATGCACACCATACACATTTGATAAACCAAAATGCACTATATTCCTAGAGGCTTTCCATGGCCTTCCAAGAATAATATGACAACACTTCATAGGGATTATATCACACAAAATCCTATCACTATATGATCCAATTGATAAATAAACAAATGCTTGTTCCCTAACAACAATGTTTTGCTCATCACTCACCCATGATGCCTTGTATGGTTTATAAATGGGAAATATTTTCAAATCTAGTTTTTTATCCATCTCATAAGATACCAAATTGTCAAATGAACGAGAATCAATGATCATTATACAAATCTTACCATGACTTTCACAATTATTTGTGAAAATTGATACCTTAATTTCCTTTGGCATGTATTATCTTCTTCTTACCATGTAAAGAAGTCTCATTCCATGATTGGATCTATTGCAAGTGATACTCTTTCTTCCTTCTTTTCCTCTATTTCATCTTGTGTCAATGTGACTCTCCTCTCCACCTTCTTGAAGTCTACACCCTTCTCAGGAGACTTGTAGGATTAATGACCTACTTCTCCACATGTAAAGCATGTACCAGTGAATATACCACTGCCCCTACCATATTTATTGCCTCATATTTGTCTTGGATCAGAAACTACCTCTTTGCCTTTGTAATTTTTATTTTGCACTTCTCCTTAATTGGACCTGCCACCTCTTTCTCTAGTTTCTTGACCTCTTCCAGTTCCTTGTCTATCTTTTCTCCTTATCAACTTGTCCTCAGTCTTCATGGCTAACTGGAAACACTCCTCCAAGGTTCTAGGTGTAACCATAGACATTTAATCTTGAATGTTGTACCTTAATCCTCCAAGGTACCATGCTACCTTCTCTTCCACATATTCATTATGTGCTTCTCTTATATCCAACTTGTGAAATTCCTTAGTATACCTTGAGACATCCATGTCTTTTTGCTTCAGTCCTTGCATCGTCTTGTACAACTATACTTTTTAGTCTTCAGGAAGGAACTTGTCTTTCATCTTCTCCATCATTCTTGTCCATGATTTGATATTAGACCAACCCTTATTCATCATATTAGCCTACAAGTTATCCCACCATAATAATGCATGTCCTTTCATTCTAGACTTAGTGATCTTAACTTTCATTCTATCTTTGACATCATCATGCAATCAAAGAAATTTTTAAGAGCATTGAACCAATCCAATAAATTTCATCATCCATCCTTCCATCATACATAGGAAGTTCAACTTTTACCTTTGAGTCTCCAAGCTTTACTGCCTTTAATATTCTTTCAAGTCTTGCATGCTCGGGATCAACAGGTTCTTCTCTTGCTGCTGAAAATATTTCCTCTTCTTCATGGTCTTCTCCATTTCCTTGTTTATCCAAAAGGTTAGTCAACCTTTCCACTTCTTCTCTTAACCTTCTATTGTCTGCCATCTTCTCTCTTACCAACTTAGGAAGCTCAAAATTTGTGAGCTTCTAGGGGATTTAATCTTAATCTCCTCCTGACATCTTTGAAGTATGGATCGACTCTAAAACACTCTAAGAGGAATGAACATTCCAAGGCTTCTACAAAGGATCAATCCAACAAAGATCTCAAAAGAAACTCCTCAAATATTCACCTAGGATTCTCATAGGATTTAATACTAATTGATGCAGAGGTGATAGGCTTGGTGGGGGTATTTTTCTAATCAAGTTGTTCTTTGTCTCAAAAGGGGATTCTTCAACCAAGTGACCCCAAGTACCAATATGCCGCAAACCTATCACTCTAACTTCCTCCAACTCCCTGAATATTCTAGGGATTCAACATGGCTCAAAATGTTGATTAACAAAGTTCAAAAGGTTCTTGAAGTTCCACTTCAAGATCTTACCCCCAATCCTCACTTAAGGCTCCCAATCCTTGTAGCCCTAACCAACGAGTAAAACCAACATAAATTTTTGTTTTCCTAAAACACTTCCAAATAAAATTACAGATTCAGACACCCATTATCCTTGCACTAAACATATCAACATCTATGTTATAGGTACTTTGGACCAACTATTCCAAAAATAGATTGTTCATCATTTTCAAGAGGACTAATTGGGTGCATTTACAAATGAAGTACCATTTCTATATGCTTCCCAATTATTCCACTTGAGACAGAGTCTTTAAATGGTCTAAAACTAAGGATTATCAAATTGGTTTGTCAACAACAATTTTCCCTATGCAGTTTCTAAAATACCCTCACCAAATTGCTCCTACAACTAGGGCTTTCTCAATGTATGGTTTCCAAGAACTTCCAAGATTAACCAATGGTGGATTCAAAATTTATACATCATTCTAAGACAACCCATAACATAAAATAGGCACCTTATTCAACCAGATTAGTGGTTGTTGCTCTTAACCAAGTAATTCCTTTAAGTTTCAACATACAACTTTGCTGATCACCTATCCAATTCAAATCTTCTGCAACATATTAGGTTATAATCATGTTTTACATGTGAAATGTGCATAATTTCATGAGAAATAGAAATAAAATTCATGGAATGATGTCTTCACATTAAAGAAATTACCAAAACTACTATGGAAAACAGTCACTTAATGAGGACACTCAATGTAAATTGATTTAAATGGAATAAAAAAGACTTCAAAGCATCTATAAATGTTTGATACCATCATACACATGTCCTCCAAGCATAAAAAAATATAATGGAGAGATTTAGAGATCAAAACATGCAAAGGAACTTATGAAATTCTGAATTTTATTACATTTCTAAGTAACCGTTTGTAGAATCCTTCACCAGTTTGTACCATGCCATCTCCCAAGAATTCAAGGGTGTTTATAATATGGTTGGAAACTTCCAAAACCAAACCCAAGTGGTTACAAACTTTTTTAAGCCCTTAAACTCATTATCCCACCTAAATGAATCTAACCGTTGGAATTCAAATATGTGAATTTCCAACTTACAAAATATAACATTTTATTATTAAAAACATATTAAAATATATCCAAAACCAATTCCTTATTGATTATAGGACCTAATTTACCCCACTAAATGACTTAGATCCCCTATTGGCACTATTAGCCACCCTTACATCATTTTTGGTCCTAAGTCCTTTACTGGAACTTCTAGGACTTATTACATTTAAATCAAATTGACTATTACATATTGCCATTATTGGCTTAAATATATCCAATTGAAATTTAACCCTTTGATCCCTTATCTTCAGTAGGTCTCATGATGACCCTTGGAGTTTTCAGAGGTGCCCCTACACCACATATCATTTACATGGATATATAACAATGAAGATACAAATAGAGGAATTCTATAACAAGGTTGGTCCCTCTATAGTCTTGTGCCTATATAACAACAATGATCATCAAAAGAGAGATTAACAAAAAAAGACATTCTAAGAAGCACAGTATGGGAGATTACACTACATACAAGAAAATAAACAAAATAATCTACTACCCCATTGAACTATTCTAGAAAATCATGTGCCTCTAAATCTTGTTTAATGCCATTAATCAGATGTTGGAAAAAGAAGAAGCACCATTTTGATTTGACAACTTTATCTTTTGGAAAGGTTTTTCTAGGTAAGGCTACTCTCTAGGTGCGGAAGATAAAAAGGAAGTGTAAGAAGGTAGGATCAAATTAGCATTCAAGCGCTTAAGAGAAGAATCACTTTTGGAAGAAATATCATGAGCATTGACATAAAGTCTTCATCATTGTTCTCTTACACTATAATTTCATAAGTCATGAATTAAAGATTTTATAAAATAAGGTTGGGGATCAAGATTAATTCCCTTTTTCATTTTTTCTAGGAATAAATAGAGTAAGATAATGAATCACTAAAGGTTGAGAGATAGAAGGTGTTGGGTTCTTTCCTCTTTGTCCATTATATACTTTTATAGATATAAATGCAACACATATAAGAGGAATGTTATAATTAGAGAGGATTCTTATGGGGCAGGAAGAGATACATATATTTCCATAGATGATGGAGGATTATTAGGAGTAGTTTTCCAAGTAGATCTTGAAGGATTTCCTAACGATAATTCAAATATTCTACTAGCCTTGAACAATTGATAGGAAATGAATATGATACCTTAACAAGGTTTGAGTGGTTGAATATTTTGAGGCCAAAAGTAATCAAGGGTGAAGTCTCCATGATTAGATAAAGGTTGGAAAAGGCTATGGTGTATACTTATAACTTACCCCTTGTAGGAAATTTTCAAATAATTTCAAAAGGGAGCACTTTCATGGATGTGACCAAAGGATGGCCCAGATTTACATGAAATTGATCTGAGGTAGGGATAATGGTAAAAGAAACATCTAAGCACTTAGAGCCAAATTATATGAAAATAGTGATGGAACCTTTGGTAGGACAAGTGAAACCATTATGCACCTGACCATCAAGACATTGTATTTATCATATGTGTCTTGATATAATTCTTTCGTTTAAAGATGTTCTTTTATAATCATATTCACCATATATACTAGATCAATAAGCACTCCATGTGATAGTTTATATTTTTTTTTTATAGTAAAATAAAATAAATAGTTTAGTACATTTGTGATATAATTTGAGGTAAAAGTAATATTAGCTTCATATCTAGGCTTAGATATCTTTTGGTCTATCAATTTTATAACATTGTTTTGGTCAAATAAGTCATCAACACTTATATGACTATCATCTTTAGTCTCAACAACATTGGTGGAATGGGAAGGCAAAGGATTGGTAAATATTTGAAGGTTTTGATTGAGTAGTGCTTCAAATTTATTCTCTTTAGCATTAAGATGATCCAATATAATAATGTTACAATTGAAGAGGTCTTGAATTTCATTCTTCATATGCATACATATCTCTTTGTTGTTATGAGGTTGATGATGATATTAAAAAAATGTCTTTGAGTTGAAGGAAGAAGGTAAAGGTTTTGAGGTATCTATGGGATGGACAAGGGGACGCTTCATAAAAATATTAATAATTTTTTGAAGCATAATAGATTGCAAAGCCTCAAAAAGGGGTGTGAATTTTTTATGTATGAATGGTTTAGAATAATAATGCAGCACTTGAATTTGAACATCTCCAAGAGCTACTAGACCACAAGAGTAATGCCCATTGCACTACTTCCCAAGTTCCTTTTGACTCAACATCTCCTTATATGTATTAGTGTGGATGTAACCTCTCTTCTTGATGGGACAATTGTGGAAATCATGGGTCTCACTCTCGTGGTCCTATCCCTAAAAATTCCAAGGCATTTATTTCCTAAGGGGAATAGCCTCGGTCCTCACATCCATCATCTTCTTGATAGGACAATGGTTGGTTGGACACCAAAAATTTTTCCTATGTATTTCTCATAATATCTTTGGTTCACACTTAGCCTCCCGAAGAGAATTTTGAAGATAATTCTCTCATTGGGTGAGAGCCAATTGATAATTCTACCCCTAGTAATCTTTAAGGAAAGTTGGATAATGAAGATCATCCTCAATATGATAAAACCATATTGTCAAGAATTTTAAAGATTGATAGCTTTGTTTTAGGACTAGGCCCTTAAGCTCGTCCTCCATTTGACATAGCCATACTATCAAGGATTTTTAAGCTTGATAGTTTTATTTTATAAATAGACCCTTATGCTCAACTTGTGGATGTCTCTTTATCATCCCTCTTTTTTTTTGGTAATACTGTACTATTTTCTTTATATTAATATATACAAAATTGATATAAAATATATTTGTAGTGTTGTGAAAATTGACCTCTCAAAAGGTTCCATAATCTTACAATTTTTACTAATATTTCATGGCATTTGATGTTGCTGGTTTTAATCCCACGTCTTCATTTCTGTGAACAAAAACTGGTAGGTTTAGCAACTGGTTAGGTTGCTAACGAAGAAGATCTCATCTTTCATTTTGAATAATCAAATAATAAATGCATGCTTGTAGTTTGTGTTTAGTTATCCAAATGATTTCAAATAACTCATCATTATAAAAAAAATCAACATAATTGGTATAGTTTCAAAATTTGTTCATTTCTTGTTGGCTAATTTAAGTGGGTGCTGACTCTTTGAAGGTTTCTTTTTGCAGCTTGTCATCTGGTTCATAATACCCAGAAGATCAAATGCTGATCATACCCAGAATGACCTGCTTCTGATTGCCCTTTTCCAGTATTTTCCTAGGATGTATTTAATCTTTCCTTTGACATCCGAAATTGCTAAAGCCAGTGGAGCTATTATTGAGAACCCATGGATGGGATCTCTATACAACTTATTTCTTTACTACATGTCATGTCATGTAAGTCTTTTCAATTTTTTAAAAATGTTACAAACGTTATAAAATTATTTTATTAAGAAAAGATATTAAGTTCTTATAATCTATTTAATTATACAACAAAGAAAAAATATAAGGTTATTATTTTCTTTCTTATTATATTAAAAATGACTATTTTACTTCCACTATAAACTGTTGCTTTTATGTTTTTAATATTGTTTTAATGAATACTAAAGATATTTTAAATTTGATATCTTCAAACATAGTTTAATGAATTTTATCTATAAAATATAGATATGTTAGTAAGTATTGAAAATTTCTAAATTTTAGTGCATTTCAGATTATATTCTGCAATTTATTAATAATCTCAAGGTTCTGAATTGAATTGTGTTACTTCTACATCCTAATGATGAATCATAGAATATGATCCCAAATCTTGATGAAAAACAATTAACCCAAACCAATTCAGAAGCTTGAGATTATCAATTGATAGATTGTAGAAAAATAATAAATTTAATTGTAATTTATTGTCAAAATAGTAAACTAGAATAGAAAAAATATAAAATTATTTAATGATTAATTTTGAAAAACAACTACTGAATCCTCTCCCTTCCCTTATATATTACAGATAATGGGTTCTGCTTGGTATCTGTTGGCCATTGAACGTGGGAACACATGTTGGGAGTACGCGTGTGCATATGACAGTGCATCAAATTGCACACTTGACTTTTTAGACTGTAAAAGTTTAACAAATGACTTAAGCTCTGCTCGTGAACAATGGATGAACACCACGCAAGTATTTAGCTATTGCAATGTAACAAATACCAGCGGTTTTCCTTATGGCATTTATGCGTACGCTTGGAACACTGGGATTACATCTTCAAGTTTTCTTAGCAAGTACACCTACGCCATTTGGTGGGGCTTTATGAATCTCAGGTAAACTGTCTTGAACCAGTTTTTAGATTCATAATTTTTTTTTTCCAACGAGCCAAGGAGCAAGTATGTTATTCATATGAAATATATTATGGGTTTTAGATGGAATAATTTTAAACAAAATTATATGTATAAAACTAAATATATGAGAGTTTTGAGGATAAAATTGATGTCAATTTTTAAATTAGTAAAATTCATGTAGAAGACATGGAGAAGTATCAGATTTTAAAAAAAATTACATTATTTTATAAAACACAAAAGCATGAGTCTATAGTGAAAGGAAGTTTGTCATTTTTGATTGATAAAGGAAGGAAACAACAGTCTTATTCTTTTATTTTTTATTTTTTATGACATCGATAATAATAGTGGTGTCATTGTATACTTATTCCTTGTGTAATTATAAATGACCCACGAGAGTCTAGACATAAGGGCTGACCTCTCAGAGCATAAAAAATAAAATAAATGAGCTAAGCTCAGACAAAACTTAAGCAGCTAAAGTCATGTTGGGTGGAGGAGGACCCTTATCATCTAGTTTCCCCCAAACATTCTTGAGGCAGAATCATCAATAAGCTTCCAACTAGTGAGAGCATTATCTTTAGTATTTTCTTTCAGAATATAGCAATTGATGTTGAATTGGAGAGATGACACATGGAACATGATGACACTTGCTATTGTTTGGCTAGCTAGTGTCCCACTGTAGAGATGGAAAACACCATCCTCCATGAGAAGTAGACTCTAGGGGGTTCTAAGGAGCAAGATCACAAGAGTCGTGTTCTCCATGACTATCCCATCTCAACGAATGACTACGACCACACCGACACCCATGAGGAGTGGAGTTGGGAGGAACTTAGGCAACAATGAAAGGAGCATTTCCCCAATGGTCAGAGTTAGGCTTAATATTTGACCAGCTAAGATAAAATTGTCAAACTTTTTAACATTTTATCATAATATATAATTTTATAAATTTATTTTAAAACACATATATAAATTAAATTTAGGGAACTCATAAGTAGTTTTTTTTCTTTATATGTCAAATCATAAAAGAGAAGTTCAACGCAATCATGTTATGCATGATACCAATATGACTAAAATTACAAATTTGTATTAAATATTCTATGAAATTGTGTGAATGCCTTCAAATTGGCTGATAATGATGTGTGGTGAGAAACACTATCTATTTTAACCTCGAGCATATTATGCATATAGATCATGATTAAGCCCCTGTTAATACCTTTCCTCTCATCTCCTCATGTGCTACTACATTTTTTTTCTTCCCTCTCCAAATCAATATTATTATCCAAATCGAGGTCAATCTTCTCAATTTTCTCCTATCCCTCTATCTTTTTTACATGTAGATGAAATCTCTAGCTTAGAAAAATATCCATAAATGTGCTCTAATTCTTCTCATTAATAGGCTCCCAACTAGTGAGAGCATTATCTTTAGCATTGTATTCTAACAGTAGCTGATGTTGAATTGGACATATGACAAGTTGCACATGTTGAAACTTGTTAGTGTCTAGCTAGCTAGTGTCCCACCGTAGAGAGGACGAAGACTATCCCTCACAAGTAGCAAGGTCCCAGTGGTTCTAAGGAGAAAGACCACAAGAGTCATGATTTCCATGACTATCTCATCTCAAAGAGTAGTTATGGCCATGTCGACACCAATGAGGAGGAGTGAAGTTGGGAGGAACTTGGGAAAAAATGCAAGGAGCATTGATCGAATGGTCCAAGCTAGGCCTAATATTTGAACCTATCTAAGATAAAATTGTCAAACTTTTTAGCAATTTAAAACATATAATTTTGTAAATAAATCTTGAAAGACATATATAAATTAAATTTATAGAGCTCATAAGTAGTTTTATTCTTTATAGATCAAATCATAAAAATAAAGTTCAACACAATCATGTTATGTGATACCAATAAAACTAATAATTACAAATTTGTATAAAATATTATAAGTAATTGTGTGTGTACCATCAAATTGGATGATAATGATTTGTGTTGAGAAATAATATCTTTATCAACCTCGAGCATATTATGCATATTAGATGAATCCCTTATCAATACCTTTCCCCTTGTTTTCTCATGTAGTTCTACCCTTGTTGCTTTCCTCTCCAAATCAACAATCTTATCTGAATTGAGGTCACTCTTTTCATGTGTCTCCTACCCTTCTATCTTTTTCACATGTAGATGAAATCTCTATCTTAAACTTGTTACAGTATGAGAACTTACAACCTACTCTTATTGTTATAATTAAGACACATAAATCTAAGAGGAAGAATTGAATAGTTGTTATTCTATTGTAGTAATCTCTTGATAGAGGTCCAAGGTGGTGGCCTTGTATTAGTGATAGTGGAAGTGAGCTGATTGGAATGGATAAATGTAGAGGAAAATTATAGTATGGGTTATGGCACCATTTTACAAGGATATATAGTTGATCCCATACATGTGCAAGGATCTAAATATAGGCATGATGAATATGTTTAAATGTGATCTTGTGATTAAGAATTTTCATCTTAACAAATCCTACATGTACATGACCTTGTGAATGGAAAATTTCCATTCTCTATGAAATCATATTGGTAAATTGTCTAAAAGGGCAATGTATAGAAAATGCTCCACTGACAAGGATAATAGGTAATAAAAGATTAATATATTGCATGTATATCATATCATAGCTCATCATTGTCAATACATGTTTAGGACCAACTTGTAAATTACTATAGGCTTGTCATTTCACATGATTTTGACAATGACTAATATTTGAGATTATAAAAGCTCAATTATTTATGCATGAAGATCTTTGCCACTCTTTTTCCTAGTTTTCTAGTACATAGGTAAAGCTCTAGATTTATAATAAGACATTTTAATTATGTTGAAATCTCTAAAATTAACCTAGCTGGCGATTCACATTTAATTGATTGCCAATTTCTAGAGGGAATATCTGTCAATAATATTATTCAACTTAGCATAAACATTGAATACACTAAATGGGTAAATATGAATGTTTAAATGAACCACAGTGCATGTTTAGTGGAATCACATCCTTGATCAACTAAGTTTTGATGTCAAATATGGTATCAATATATAACAACCCACCCTAAACTACTCCATCATGACTTCAAAGAGAAATTCGAGGGTCATGCACTCAAATTTAGAAGATGTGTAAAGAATAAGAATTGTAGTACTTTGAATCTAGTTTCTAAAATACTAAATTTTTTAAAAAATGGATAAGATTAAGAGGGTCAAACCCTCCACGCACGAAACATTGTTCCTTATTTTTTTAGAAAAAACATAACATAGTTGTTTATGTGCGCTTCACAAAAGATATAGTTAGATTTAGTATATTGAAAAACCATTTGGTAGGATGATAGGTAAGAGTGATATCTAGAATTTGTGTATTTTTTTGTAATTTTCTGTTGAGTATTTTTTTTTGTTGAAGTGACCACATCCTGAAAATATGGTACTTGTTTGTGTGCTAGGCATAACTTGTATCAAAATAATTGAAAATGCAAACTCTTTTTTTAAAATTGTATAGAATCAAGTGTAGAATAGTAATATGTAATTTTTTTGAATTTGTTCAAGTAGATCAAAAGTTATTAAAAAATGATAGACATATGCCTCTAAGGACTGTCATGACACTGGTAAAGAAAATTAAAGCTTACTATGCTAATGTTGTCCAAAAATAGAAAAATTTATATGGTTAGAAAGATGAGAAGACGTGTAAGATGATGGTGGTAATTTTAGAGATACCCACTTGATCATTTATAAATCTAATGACAACGAAGTTGATAAATTATGTTGGAAGATTAAAAAATGTGTAAAAGGACAAAAATGGAGGGACAATGAGCTTGTAAGCCTTAGGGTCATTTTCCAACCCTCTTACCAAGCCAAAACCCGCACGGGTTTTGATGTGCAAAATAACCCGCTCAGGTTTTGAAAAGTATAAAGTACCATATATAATTTTACATAACCTATATGGGTTATGTAGAACCAAAACCATAATTATGGATTTTACATAACCCATACGGGTTATGAGGACATCAAAATCTCTCTCTCTCTCTCTCTCTCTCTCTCTCTCTCTCTCTCTCTCATCTTGCCTCTGTTGTGTTGGACCCCTCTCTCACATTTTTCCTCTGTTGTGCTAGACCTCCTCTTCAATGATTGGGACTCCTAACAAAATAGAATGTAAAGGATCTGTAGGAAGTCGCGAAGGGAGTTGTAATAGATAAAAGACAATTAACACAAGTTAATAACCTAAATTTGTTGACAAACACTAAAAAATGGAAATTGCATGTACTTATATCTAAACACATATGTTTAACATGTATATAAAACAAATGCATACGTGAACCTTAGATGGCTCTCCTGTACTCATAGGAGGCATCATCGTTGATGAGGCAGCTATGAACGTTTCCTGAGTGAAAAGTTATTTAACATATGTCATAGTCAAAGATGAAGGACTTATAAGATATTTCGAACAAACAAGAATGCAATTAAAAGTAAATATAAAAATGTTACCTCTTCCCTCTCTGAAACATCAGCTACCTCAGGTGCATTCATTAATTTTTTAAAACTGAATTGTTGTTGGAATTATGATATATTTGTCATCAGTGAAAACACTTATTCGATTCTGAATGCTTACCGAGCTCATCACTCAGTCCACAGCCTATACCGAGCATTCACCGGTTAAACAGTTCATACCGAGCAGAACAGTGGTCATCGAGCATATGAACAGTTCAGCAGTGTTTACCGAGAAGAGAAACATTTACCGAGTAGACGGTAGTCACCGAGCTTCACTATAACTACCGAGCCATCAGTTGAAACCAACCGAGAAGTCAGTTATCACCGAGTCACCAGTGGTTATCGAGTGACACTATATCTACCGAGTCACCACAGCTACCGAGTTCCAAGCTACACTTCGGGACTAGTATGGACCGAGCTTCTACTCTT
>MU225084.1:177743-193608 GCA_018584345.1 Thuja plicata | reverse complement strand
ACTGCAGTACCAAAGTTTTGTGGGTACCATCCCCACCCCAGTTTTACTTTCTATTTGGAAGGTTTCTAGGTCACCAAATCTTTGTGTTATGTGTTATGAATGATTATATTTTCATGCTTGCAGTAGACTAGATGAATGAATGGTCAAAGTATATACATGTGCATAAATGTTTTAAAAGTTTTAAGAGTTACTGATTCACCCCTCCCCTCTCAGTAACTTGGTTAGTCTTGATTATTTCCAACAATTGTTTCTATATATAGAAAAAATAAGTTAGGTGCATTCATCAATATAGACCACAAGTACATGTTTAATCATAATATATTTCAACAAATAAACTTAAATTTTATTGAATTACCTTTTGTGGTTTGGGTTTCCTCAAGGATTTCTTTCTCTATCCCGGTGTCCACAAGTCAGGTGTGGTACCCTAGAAAAAAAATTAACACAAGAAAACTGAATATGATACCCCATGGGTTCAATTAAAACTGTAAACAAGAGATGTGCAAAATATTATACCACAAAGCTCTGAAGGCCAAAGTCAACGACAGGAAGCATGATATCATCAACTTTGGAAATCTGAGCAGCCAACAAGCCCTATAAAATACCAAATAAATATACGTATATTAACAAAAGCTATTTTGAAACCAATGTATTATTCTATTTTTATGAATATTTAAAAAACTTTACCTCAGGTGTCGGAACTACGTGTGTACATCTACTCAAATGAACACTATGTGGTGTGTTCGTATCACATGATGCACCCTTCAATGCATATTATTCATGTGTCAATTTAAATTTTTCTCTAAATAAAAATTTATTTACTTTTATAAGATTTAGGTGATTAATTAATAAAATGTAAAAACACAAATAAACGAACCTATGTCGGCTCTCCAAAAAATACCATCGTCATCAAGTCGTCTGTGAGGCCCACATCCTCAATAGTGAATGTATGACATCTACCCCCATAATGTGTACATTAATCAGATTTTGAACCATCTTCATTTGTGTCAGTATCTACCTAACACATATACCCTCACAATTGGGGCACATATGCTCAATGGGTTGGGTTGAGCCAAATGGTGCACCTGATGGCGATGGAGGTGGCGCAGGTACTGATCCACCCTCTTCTCCAAACAAATGTGTGCCATGCTCAATAATGACATCATTCATTGATGTGGATACATGAAGAGTCTGTAAAGCCATAGAATCCTTCATGACTACTGTGATTGCAACATAAACCATGGGTTTTTTAGCTAGAGGCCTCATATGTTGTGGTTGTACCACTCTACGAGCCTCAGCTCTGTCCTATAGAGAGCCTCTCCCTCTACCCTGGAAGTGTCGAATGTCAAAGTAATTCATCTTCTCGCCAAGGATAAACTCACAATATAGATTTCTCAAAAATTATAGAGGTGCCTCCCAATTATTACAGGGTGGATGGTCAAAGACCATATATCACCTATCCCAAAAATATGCTTTCATCCTATTGTGAACACACCAATGCATAGGAAACTTAGTCATATTTTGTTCTAGGTTGTTACTAGTTATAGGATCAATGAAAAGAGCACATATGTCACATTTAAGTATGCCCTTCTTTTTCACTTGATCATATGACAACCCATCTGCATAAAATTCTAGAAATCTATCCCTCCATGAACCCCATTTGGTAACCTCCCCAGATACCTCAATTGCACTATTGGCCATTCTTTCTGGCATCAAGGCAAGGGTTGAGTGGTGGTCAAGACTAGATGATCTCAACCTATTGACCAATATAGAAATTTGGACACTATTTTGTGTAAGGTGTTTGATCATATCATCTTGTGTGACATCTACATGATCTAATGGAGGACGTGGAGGGTTTATAGGTGGCGGTTGTTGTTGAGGAGCAGTATACTGAGGTTGTGGAGCTGCATTTTCTGGTTGTGGTTGTTGCCCATGTGCAATGTTTTAGGGTTTTCTTATGTTGCTTGCGCACAAGTTCTTTGTTTTCTTTTTTTGATTTGGGGGATTGTTTGTAGAATCTGACATCAAATTAATAAAAAAACATAAATCAATTAAAAAACCCTACTTCAATTAAAATGCAAACAAGAACAATCAAAACACTAAAATCTTACCTATTCAACGCGGTACCATCGTTGCAAATTGATCAAAAATCAAAATGGATACAAAACATGCTTGGGTTTTGATGAAATTTGTCTTCTCCACATTGTTGTTCCCCCATTTTTGGCGTTGGAAATGGCCCAACGCCATGGTTTTTGAGAATATAATGTTCCTTAAAACCCGTATACGTTTTGAGGAACATTTTGTTCCTCAAAACCCGTACGCGTTTTAAGGATCATTTTGTTCCTGAAAACCCATACAAATTTTGATGATCATTTTTCATTTTTTATTGGTTTTTGCTAGGCTTGATAAAACCAGGCCTAGCACGCTTTTGAGTTTTTCAGAACACGCACGGGTTATGAGAAATTTCATTTTTATTTTTTTGCATGTGGCCACTTTTCTGTTCACCATCTTGGTGCACTTACCCAAGTATCAAGAGGCATATCCTCATTATCCAACTCATTTAGAGTAGACTTACTATTTTTAAAATTAGAGTCATGGTTGATAGGCCAACACTAGGGTAAGGAGTGAAATGAAATTTGATTTTTAATAATGAAATTTAATTTGGTCTATAGACGTCAATTCGGGGGCATAAAATTGTGAAAGGTATCGTGACAATTTGCACAAGGGTTGTAAGTAGTGAGATGAGTGGGGATGAGAATGCAACTACATAATGAAAACACTCCTTTAATTCTTTACAAAAATTTGCACTATGAAATAAAGAATTTAAAACCCACTCATTAGCAATCATTAAACCACACATTTTGATAAATAAAATAAACTACATATTTAAAATAAAACACACAACATAAAAATTAACATCACCTCCATTTCAAGAGAGTGGGCCATCCTCTCCTTCCACGAGGTGACATAATGATTTTATGCAAACTCCTTTTACTTCAAAACCAAAATAATAATGCACGTTAATAAATATAATATAATATATACTTTTTATATTTTATCCCAAAACTATATTATATATCACTTATTTATATTTAGCCATATGTAGCAGAGAATGGTAAAATCATATAATATGGTATGATAATGGTATATGAAAGTGGGTATTTAGGAATATAAAAAGGGATAAAATATTAAATAAGATGGGACACAAATGATTCTCATAAATGGGCATCAAAACATCATATCTAGAAGTGGAGAGGTACCTAATACTATTTGGTTGGAACAAATTCTCCTTCCTCCATTTTTCCTTTTAAACTAAAGGACTTCCTCTACATAGTAGCATAAGGTGAAGCATGTTAGGAATTGATGATAGTTATTGCAAGATAGCTAACATTGTGAGTGGATTTTGAACCATTTTCACTTCACAAAATTACCCCTACAAGACAAAGGTACAATTTTACTTGATTCAAAGGGGTTTGAAACATTTTTGTAGCCTTGTTCTCATATTTAGATGATATACGAAAAGGATTTTTGGTACAAAATTTCTTGACTTTGTGGCTTACTATATTAAATCATCCTTCCTCTTTCTTTATAGAAGGTGGCAACCTAGAAGAGGGTTGAGAAATGACCATTGGATATGTGGAAGCCAAATGAAAATCCTTAATCTTGTGTTTTGAGGATTGACAATAATAGCGTGTGTTGGGAGGTTGATCTAAATGACACATTATGTATATATGATTTGACCAACTTGAATATCATTAAATTATTTAAAGGTCCTTGGATAGGTCTATGTCAATATGAACTTGATATTAAGAATGAGTTTAATAGAACAATTCTAGTTTGGATTAGACAACTAACTGTATAGAAGAGTTTATCTAGCTTAATACATTCCAACATGACAAGGGTAAATTGGAAAATCAACCAAAAAAGAGGCTTAAAAAGGCATCTAAGATGATATTTTTTTACATACTTCAAAAGTACACATTGAATTATTTTCAAACCTTATCAATAATATCTTGTAATATATTAATATTTTCATTTGAATCTAAATTCATATATTATACCAATTTCTTCTCTAGTACAAAGTTTCAAATCTAGGGTTGAAACCAAGCAACAAGGAATGAATGAGCTAGAAGCCATGCTAAGCACCACTGCAATATGATTTACTTCAACAAAGTTAAAAAAACTTTGGTGAAATCTTACATGGAAACATGGTAGATCCCATGTGGGTTATGGGCCCTACCAACTCAATCTTGGAGCATTCTTTGAGAGGGAGTCCTATGAAAATAACCAATCAAAGTAAATATTCTAGCTAACTACGTGCATTATCAAATTGAATGAGCCTTGGGATAACATGGGCAGAGTTCTAGATTTCAGCTTTCTAATAATCATAAGTGAGAACCAGCTATTAGGGTTTTTTTTCCCATATATTTTGATCGATTTAACTGTGTGCTTTGTAATTGCAGTTCGCTGGGGCAAAATCTTGCAACAAGCACTTTCGGTGGGGAGAACATATTTGCAATCATTGATGGCATATTGGGTTTAATATTATTTGCATATGTTCTTGCAAATTTGCAGGTAAAGCCAGTTTCTCCATTCTTGATATGTTTTTGCTGTGAATGTGTTTCATGAGGATACTTGAATGTGTTTTTGCTCTCTTCTGCAGACATTGTTGATGTCTCTGAAAGTTAGGGTTGAAGAATGTAGAGTAAATAGAAATGATACAGAGGAATTCATGGAACATCGACTACTCCCTGAAGATCTTCGTGAACGTGTTCGTCGCTATGATCAGTACAAATGGGTTGCTACTAGAGGGGTCGATGAAGAGACTATTTTGCGGAGTTTACCCATGGACCTTAGACGAGATGTAAAGCGTCACTTGTGTCTCAATCTTATACTCCAGGTAAAATCTGAAAACTGGATTCATAATAGTATGAAGTTGGGTGTGAAATTTGAAAAAGAATTTTACGATTATTTTGCATCAGTTTCTATTAAGGTCATTTTTCAGAATTTTACAGGTAGGATGCGGCTATTCTCCATGCAAAATGCAAAATATATAGTTGACTAAATTTTAAAAAACGGAAAATACAATGGATTTTCCTTAAATTTTCAGCATTTGTTCTTCATGATCTGCATATTTTGTGGTTGAAAACAACAAAAAATTTACAAAAAAAACAGTATGTTTTCTGTGAATCTGGAAAAAATAAATTGACCTTATTTTGTCTTTGGTACATTTTGCATGGAGATTAGCCTCTGCCATACATATAGTGTTGGAAAGTAATAAAATATAATTTGCTTAGATGATTCATTGAAAGTTAGTGTGATTTCAGATGAATTATCTAAGAAAGTTAAAGCTTGCAGTGTGTTGTTTAATCTTGTTTCTAGTAGAGGGGCCAATAGTGTGTTGTTTAATCTTGTTTCTTGTTAGTATAGTATTCGTGGTTATAAGATTTAGTCTTGCTACATATTTATATGACATGTTGTCAATAGTTAATCTACATATAATCAAGTTCATGAAATTTTCAGGGTTCATAATAATGTCAAGATATTACTTCTGGATTTTACTATGTATGTTTTTTTGTTGCCAACATTTGGAATCAAACTCTAAGATAGACAGATAGCTAGAGAAAACAATTGATGGTAGATCCTAGAGTTTGATCCTAAACTTTGGTAACAAAAAAACAACCATAGTTCAATCCAGAAGCAGAATCTTTCAGCCTATAGAATTAAAATGTAAATTTTTGGGTTATATTGTGGATGTTTTTTTAATTGAAGTTTCCAATCACTCATAATGATTCATCACTATGCATGTTTGTACTTTTGAATTTGACTGTGCATGTTTTTTGTCGCCAACATTTTGGATCAAACTCTATGATCCATCTGTTAGGACAGATAATTAAAGAAGAGAATTGATGATGGATCATAGAGTTTGATTCTAAACATTGACAACAAAAAGTATACATAGTCAAATCTAGAAGCAAAATCTTGTAGAGTCTATAGAATTAGAATGTAAATGTTTTAGTGACACTGTATTTGCTTTCTTATTTTCAATCACTCATAATGACTCTATTTTCTTTTTTGACAAACTTCCTAATTTATTGTATTATCTTTCTTGACAATCTCAACATAGATCAAAAACCCAAACACAATGTAACCCAAAAATTTACATTGTAATTCTCTAGACTGTAAAAACAATAATTCCTTCTATTCCTTCCTCTTCCTCTTATTCTTATTCTCATTAGCTTATATAAGGAAGGAGTTATTCTTATTCTCATTAGACTCTTTGATATATGCAGGTCCCTCTTTTCTCACAAATGGATGATCAGCTGATTGATGCCATTTTGGAAACCCTAACACCTGCTCTAAGCACTGAAGGAACGTACATTGTACGTGAAGGAGATCCAGTGACTGAAATGTTCTTTATAATCCGTGGTTACTTAGAGAGTTCAACAACAGATGGAGGAAGAGCGGGATTCTTCAATTCAATCACATTGGGTCCCGGTGACTTCTGTGGTGAGGAGCTCCTCACTTGGGCATTGTTTGCACAACCCACTTCAAACTTACCATCTTCAACAAGAACAGTTAAAGCACTGGTGGAAGTTGAAGCATTTGCATTGCGAGCTGAAGATCTGAGTTTTGTTGCAAACCAATTCAGGCGACTGCACAGCAAGAAACTGAAGCATACATTTCGCTACCATTCTAACCAGTGGAGGACGTGGTCGGCCTGCTTTATTCAAGCAGCCTGGCGGCGTTATAAGAGAAGAAAGTTGGCAGCAGAGCTTTTTGAGAATGAGAGCTGCCATTCTTCCCAAAACCAAGATTTTGAATCATGTCGCTCTTTTGCTACCACAAGAGAATATGAATCATTTCGCTCTTCTGGTTCCCAAATGGCAGAAACTTCTCAGAATAACTCAAATACATTGGCAGGGATTCTTAAGACCTGGACTATGGCAACTCAGGATTTACATGATGAACTGCCCAAGTTACAGAAGCCTGAGGAGCCAAATTTCTCTCTTGAGGCTGAGGATGAGCTTGCAGAGTAAGTTTGAGTAACACATCTGATGTAAATATATTCTATTTTTTCCAAGACTTGAAAGCGTTTAAAAAATTAGAGTCATGTATTTCCATAGTCTATAATGTTTATAGATGATAAAAAGCATTTATACAGTTTAAACCAGAAGTGAAAAATGCTAGAAAATTTGAGTCATGTATTTCCATAGTCTATAATGTTTATAGATGATAAAAAGCATTTATACAGTTTAAACTAATGTTTATAGATGATAAAAAGCATTTATACAGTTTAAACCAGAAGTGAAAAATGCCAGGATTTAAAGAAAGGAAAAAAAAATGTTGATAGATGATGAAAAGTATTTAAACAGTTTAAACTAGAAGTGAAAAATGCTAGCATTTAAAGAAGAAAGAAAACATAAATGATCATGACTGTTGCTTTGACTTTATTTTTAAAATTTGATATCTATAAACCTATTTTACATAGATTTTAAAAAATATAGATATACTAGTTACTAATCAGAATTATAATTGAATGGTGTGCTTCATCCTAAGAACATTTAATTCAACTTCAAATAAGCATGTAAATGTGAATCTCTTGAAGAGAAAGTCGTACATTCTGTAATGTGAGTTTTTTATTTTAGAATTTGATATCTGTAGACATATTTTATATTAATTTTAAAAATATAGGTATACTAATTACTAATCAGAATATTACAATTGAATGGCGTGCTTCATCTTAAGAACATTTAATGCAACTTAAAATAAGCATGTAAATGTAAGTCTCTTGAAGAGAAAGTAGTACATGTAAATCTCTTGAAGAGAAAGTAGTACATTTTGTAATGCAAATTTTTATTTTTAGAATTTGATATCTATAGACACAGTTTACATAGATTTTTAAAATTATAAATGTACTTGTTGCTGATCAGAATCACAATTGAATGGTGTACTTCATCCTAAGAACATTTAATCCAAATTAAAATAAGCATGTAAATGTAAATCTCTTGAAGAGAAAGTAGTACATTATGTAATGCGAATTTTTACTTTTAGAATTTGATATCTATAGACACAGTTTACGTAGATTTTGAAAAATATAAATATACTTGTTGCTGATCAGAATCACAATTGATTGGTGTGCTTCATCCTAAGAACATTTAATGCAACTTAAAAATAAGCATGTAAATATAAATTTCTTAAAGAGAGAGTAATACATTCTGTAATTGTGAGTATGAAAAATTAGAACTTGTACATTTTCTTGAGTAAACTATGAGTCAAGTATATTAAATCAAACTTCTTAGGATCATAAACTTCCTCAATTGCCAAGATCTTGTTATTGTAGATTTTAAAGCATTTAAAAAATTAGAATCATGTAATTTCGACAGTTGATAATGTTTATAGATGATGAAAAGCATTTATACAATTTAAAAGATGAAAAATGCTAGTATTTAAAGAAGAAAATAAAAAAATGATCACAATGCTGCTTTGATTTTATTTTTAGAATTTGATATATATAGACCTATTTACATAGATTTTTAAAAATGTAGGTATACCAGTTACTAATTAGAATCACAATTGAATGTGTGCTTCATTCTATAAAAAATTAATGCAACTAAAAATAAGCATGTAAATGTAAATTTCTTGAGGAGAAAGTAGTACATTCTATAATGTGAGTTTTTATTTTAGAATTTGATATTTGTAGACATATTTTACATAGATTTTTTAAAATATAGGCAGACTAGTTGCTAATCAGAATAACAACCTTCGTAATAAAATCATTCAAATTGATTCTTCTAATGGCTTATTAGAGGATGAGGAAGTTATAGCTAGTGAAGGTGTAATGCCCCACCAGGGAACCCGAGAGAACTAACCCAACCATGACACTGAGTTAACAAGATAAAAAAAAATTTAAATGTTTACAAACAACAATGATAACAATGCGGAAGCAATACAATGAAGTACATGACATACATATAAGTATAACTCAACCAAGATACAATTCTCGAGGGTTCCTTGACGAAGAATTACTTAAGCAAAATAATCTACAAATAACAACTATAAAGAACTAACATAAATGATACAACAAGTGAATCCAATAATATACATCTCATATAACAATACCACATATACAACTGATACCCAAGGTATACAACCGAATTAATCATCCACTGCACAAGTCACAGGGTATGCAATAATACATAACAATACAATACAAATACATCCTTGAAAGGATGTCAACCAATATACACATATGGTTACAAATATACAACTCGTGAAACTGAACAAGTCTCCATAAGAATCAGAAGATAGTGATGACATGTAACTGATTGAATGTTTGAAGATGTTAAGTTGATCACCGAAATGCAGAAGGATAATGCAAGACATTAAAACATGTTAAAGGATTGTATTTTCATTGATGTCAACTTGATATAATCTAATCGGTTATAATCAAAGTGTCAAAGACTTTAGAGAATCAGAGAGACAAAGATTATGCTTTCTGTAATGCATAAAAGATAAGTATTCACAATGTGACTACAAACACCGACGGATAGAGATCACCGACAGCCAAGTCACAGTGATGCCCGAGCAAGAAAATTGACGAGCAGGATCACAAGCATACCCGATGGCCCAAAACATAGTGTAAACTGACGGAGACGCCCGGGGAGAGCTGGAGTGTTGACCGATGCCATCAAAGAGTTAAACAACAAAATTAACTTGAGTTCAGAAATGAAAAATTATCTAGCTTGCAGAGCTAAATATAGAGTTAACTGATAGTTTTATTTGTTTTCATCTACAAGATAAAACCAAATATTAGTAATGGATTAAAAGTTGTTTTGTCTAGTTGGCAAGAAGATCACAGCGAGATAAAACATGAGTTTTTCTTTAAATCTAATTGATGAGAATTGTGGATCACGCCAAGTTTAATAAAATCAAGAACCTAACAACAGTGATATCATGTCTATAAAGAGACAACTCAATTCATTAGGAATTGGTGTGGGTGAATGAATTAAAAAGAGGATGCTGAAGAGAAATTGATGAAAAACAACTTCATACAGTCCTGATAAAAAAGCCGAGGAAAGAGCTAAAGTTTTCTGTGGATACCGAGCAACAGACCACAACATCACCGAGCAGAATCAAAGTGGAGCAAAGGTATAACAAAGATATATATTGATTAGATTATTTTATGAGATTACAATAGATCTAAAAATCTACAAGTACAAGTTGTATATTCGAACATATCATACTGTTTCAGTTTAACCATTGATTCAGAAAGTCTCTTAACTGAGCGGGATTTAAAGATCCTTTCTATATTGAGATACATCCCAAGGAGTATCAAAAATTTTGATCATGAAGATAACATGAGATGCCATATACCAATTGACAAGCCAAGTGAGTGTTTGATCAAAGATGGTAGCATAGAGATGCCCGATATCAAGTGAAAGATTAAACTTTTAAATCCTCTAACAAGGTCACACCTAACAGTGTGTTTGTAACCTTTAACAGGGTTGGTTTTTCACCGAGCTCACTTCAAAAGAGTGAAAATTTTGGGTTACCGGTCCCAAGTGGTTTTTCCCTTAACAGGGTTTCCATGTTAAAAATCCACGTGTCAATGTGTTTATGAGTCATTACTTTAGTCTTTTGCATTACACATAACTTAACTGGATTGATTTGTATACTCTAGATAATTTACTATCTTTCAGTAAATTAAAAGACTTATTTTCGGTAAACATACAGTAGAAGGTTTTACAAGTCATTCCGAGGAGTAGTAATTTGATAAAAGTATTTGGAGACATTCATCTTATAGGAATGAACATAACTAGAGGTATAATATTATGGTACTAAGTTTTAAGGGTTGATTATTGGAATATTTTTGAGGCCACTGATTCACCCCCCCTCTCAATTATTACTAACAATTGGTATCAGAGCTTGTGTGCTTTGAAAAGGAGTTTAATAGCTCAAGCAAAATATCATAAGATGAATAGACATGATGTGCCCAAGTTGAATAAAGACAACTTTGCATCATGGAAAAGAAGAATAAGACTCCACCTATCAGGTATTAGAAATGATATTGTTCAATACTTAGATATTGAATATGTGTTGCCTATAGGACCTCATACTCTTGAGAAATTAAGAGTAAAGCATGAGCATAACTGCATGATGATAGAACTTGCATCATCACTCTTCGATGCTGAGTTTGAAGATGTCAAAACCTGCACCTATGCAAAGAAAATGTGTGATAAGTTGAAGCTGGTACATGGAGGAGATGCCAATGTACTAAGAGAAAAGGCAGAAAGCCTAAGAGGGAGGTTTGATGACCTAAGGATGAAAGAAGGAGAAAACATTACTCAGTATAGCTGCAGAATCAAAGAGGTAGTAAATGTTATCCGAGGAGTTGGAGGTGTACTTGAGGAGGAGACAGTGGGAAGAAAAATCTTGAACCTTATTGCCTATTTATTCTATTAGGGTTTCTACTATTCAAGAAATGAGAGTAGTTGCAAACAATACAGTTACTCTAAATAGTCTGATTGGTAGACTAATTTCATTTGAGATGAATAACTCTGATAATAATGTCTTACCATCTATAGAATCTGCATTCAAATCTTCTCTAAAGATAAGTAACTCAAGTCATAGACATTCTATTAGAAATGATAGTGACAGTGATAATGAGGATCAAGCACTTGATGAAATTGAAGCACTTATGGCCAGAAGATTGTAGAGAGGCAAAGGCAGATACAAAGGTAAATTACCACTTGTATGTTTCAATTTTGAAGAGGTTGGACACTTTGCTGTAAGATGTCCAAACCAAAGAAAAAATGACAGAGGTAATGATAGATCATATGAGAAGAAGTTTGATAAAGGTGACAATAGAGATTATCGGAGCAACTGACAATTTGACAAGAGAGATACCCAAGACTACAAGGACAAAGGGAAGAAAGCATGTTACCTAGTTGAGAAAAGAGTCGATGACACTGACACTGAATCAGAAGAAGACACCGAGATGGTATTTGTAGCCATGAAGGATGATTCAAATGAAGATGAAGAAAGGTATGTAGAAACTGCACTCATATCTAAAGTTAGTAAAAATGATGTCTGGATCATAGATAGTCGTTGCACTCATCATAGACCGGTGATAAACAATTTTTTGAGAATTTTGAATACTATAATGGTGGTTCAGTAAGAATGGGAAATAATACACCTTGTCCAGTTGAAGGTAAAGGAACCATAATGTTGAATAACTTGATAAAATGTGAAAATGCTTACTGGGTTAAAGGAATGAATTATAATTTGTTGAGTGTTTCTCAGTTGAACAATTCAGGTCACAGAGTAACATTTGAAAATAAGAAGGCAAAGATCTACAATGAATCGGGAAGGTTGATTGGTACCGGTGACCAGAAAAAAGGTAACATTTTCTATCTTGATGACACTAATACCACTTGTTTGATGGCTAGAAATGAAGACATATGGTTGTGGCACAAAAGATTGTGTCATGTGAAATTTGACAACATGATAAAGATAAGAAACAAAAGGAATGTCAGAGGCTTACCAAGCATGAATAAGCCCGAGCATATTATGTGTAAGAATTGTCAAAAAGGTAAGATGAAAAAGTATAGTTTCAAGAGTAAAACCCATACATCTACTGCAATTCTAGAATTAGTCCATATAGATCTATGTAGACGCATGAGAACAAAGAGCTACTATGGGGATAGGTATTTTATTCTCTTTGTTGATGATTTTTCTAGAGTGATGATAGTCATATTTTTAAAAGATAAATCAGAAGCATTTAAGATGTTTAAATGATACAAAGAAATGGTAGAAAAACAAAGTGAAAAGAAATAGAAATGCTTAAGGTCAGATAGAGGAGGGGAATTTACTTTAGATGAATTCACTGACTATTGCAATGAGCATGGAATTAAAAGATAGGTTTTTGCACCGAGAACACCACAACAAAATGGAAATGCTGAAAGAAGAAACAAATCAATTGGTGACTGTGCAAGAACATTGATGATTGAGAAAAGAATCACTCAAACTTTTTTGAGGGAAGATGGTAGTACTATTGTCTACACATTAAATAGAGTACAATTGAAGAAGGACACAAAGAAGACACCCTATGAGCTTTGGTATGGTCATACACCCAATGTAAGTTACTTCAGAATCTTTGGTAGTCAATGTTATATATTGAAGGATGATATAAATGGAGTACTTGACTGCAAAAGTGAAGAAGGTATCCTCCTAGGGTACTCAACCAAAAGAAAGGCTTATAAATATCTTAACAAGTCATCTAACAAAATCATTGAAAGTGCAAATGTGAAAATAGATTAATTTGCACAAAAGGATGATAAGGAAAGAAAAAAGGAACCGAAGGACTACAATAGGTTTGTTTATATAGAACCTGAAACTCTACCTGAGCAATAGTGTGTCTCTCCTGAGCATCATAACATTGCACCCGAGCATTAGGCTACAATTACCGACAATCAGGATAATACCCAAGATAATGTTTTGAACAATGGAGATGAAAATGAAGGTTAAGAAGATGATCAAAATGATGAACACAGATATGAACCGAAACTTGCCAAGTATGTGAGAAGACATCATCTACAGAATCAAATCATAGGAGACAAGAAGGTTGGAACAAGAACAAGAAGTAAGTCACTTAACACCAGATGTTTACTTTGTGATTTTGAGCCTAAATCTGTAAACAATGCACTTGAGAATGAAGAATGGGTCAGTGCTATGAATGAAGAAGTATAAAATTTTTAGAAGAAATATACATGGACACTAGTACTAAGAATAGATGACAAGAATGTCATCGGTACAAAATGGATATTCAGAAACAAGCTAAATGAGAATGGAGAAGTCACTAGAAACAAAGCAAGATTAGTATGCAAGGGATATGTATAAGAAGAAGGTGTTGATTATGGAGAAACCTTTGTACCCATTGCTAGACTAGAAGGAGTTAGAATCTTACTTTCTTATGCTGCATTTAAAGGATTCAAGGTATACCAAATGGATGTCAAATTTGTATTCCTAAATGGAATATTGGAAGAAGAGGTATACATTGAACAACCAGAAGGGTTTGTTGATCCAGACAAGAGAAACATGGTATGTAGACTACATAAAGCCTTGTATGGATTGAAACAAGCACCAAGAGCCTAGTATGAAATACTTCACTCATATTTCATTAGCATAAATTTTTTTAGAACAAGTGAAAATAGCAATCTGTACTTAAAAGAAGATACCGATGGTAATATTCTAATTGCTGAAATTTTTGTTGATGATATCATTTTTGTGAGAAATGAATTGTTATGCAAATACTTTGCTAATGAAATGAGCAAGGAATTTGAAATGTCTATGTTTGTGGAGATCAAATTCTTTCTTGGTCTACAGATTATTCAACAAGATGCAGGCATATACATCTGTCAGTCCAAATACATCAAGGAAGTGCTAAAGATATTCAAGATGGAAGATTCCAAACTAGTTGGAACACCTATGGCTACTAGATGCAAACTAACAAAAGAAGACAAATCCAATGAGGTAAATCAGACCTTATATAGATCAATGATTGGAAAATTGATGTATGTTGTTCACACCAGACTAGATATAGCACACACAGTTTGAATAGTTACAAGATTCTCTGCTAATCCCAAAGAATCACATATGACTGTTGTCAAAAGAATTGTGAGATATATGAAGAATACTGAGGACTATGGCTTATAGTACAAGAGAGAAGAAAAATTTGAGCTACAAGTCTATACAGATGTTGATTGGACTGGAAACATTGATGACCGAAAGAGCACAACTGGAGGAGCATTCTTCATGGGTGACAGACTTGTCACATGAATAAGCTGATGACATGTAACTGATTGAATGTTTGATAAAGTTAAGTTGACGATAATGCAAAGAATTAAATTAGTTAATGGTTTGTATTGTCATTGAAGTCAACTTGATATCATCTGTACGGTCATGTACATAATGCCAAAAGACTTCAGAGAATCAATAGAACAAAGGTTATGCTTTCAGCAATGCATAAATATCAAGTATTCACTAAGTGACAGATAACACCAACAGAGTGCACACCATCAGTAAAGGCAAAGAAGAAAAGTCACAACTTGATACCCGATGAGCAGAAGATAGTGTTGCCCGACGAAGAAAAACCATAGGATGCCCGACGAGATAAAAATAGAGTTTCCTGACGAGTAAAAATCTAATGATGCCCGACGGACAAAGATCCTGAAGCTAACTGGAGTAATGCCGACAGAACTGTCAGTTGTCACGGAAAACTAACTGAAGAATTGAACAATGGAATAGAGAGTTCAGAAAATGACAAAATATCTAGCTGGCAAGAGCTAAAAGATAGACTTAGCTAGTTGTTTTCTTTGTTTTATTCAACCAGAGTTTTAAGTAATTGATTTAAAGAAGATTTGTACAGTTGGCAAGAAGATAACTACGAGAGAAATCAGGAGTTATGATTTAAATCAAATTGGCTGGATTATTTTTCATGCCAAGAATCAAGAATCAAGAAACAGTGAATATCATGTCTATATAAGAGACAAGCTTAATTAATTTTCGTAACATAAAATTCACAAAAAGGGGATTAAGGGGAGTGAATGAAAAGAGGATTCTGAAGAGAAACTGATGAAGAAGAACTTCATACAGTCTTGATCAATCAAGCTGAAGGAGAGCTAAATAATTCTACAGACATCGACAAATAGTGAAGCATAGCATCATAGGGTAGAAAGCGTGGAGCACAAAGAATTGAATTGATACATTGATCAGAGAGGTAATGTACTTAAATAGATCTAAAAATCTGCAATTCAAAGTTGCATTAGAAACAGGTCATAGTGTTTCAGTTTAACCATTGAAGCAT
>MU225084.1:129710-152006 GCA_018584345.1 Thuja plicata | reverse complement strand
TATGTCTGATAACATCTCTACTGTTTGATGAAGGACGTGTATTATCATTCCAAAATAATGTGACCAAATTCTTGATTCCTCCATCAATCCTATCAGAACGAGGAGCTCTACACATGATTGCCCAACTTCCTTCCAAGGTGCTGTCATCCAAAAGAATTCTCCTATTAACATATCATGATATTGTTTTCGTACTAAAACCAATCTGAGATGAAACTGAAGATTTTTGTCTTTTTTTGAGCATAGTGTTACCTACAAAGGACGTCGACATAACTTTTCTTGTAATGGTCTTATCTTTAGTTCAAGATCACTTCCCTACCTAGTTCAAACCTTTCCTAAGATTTTCAATCATATCAATTTGCATGTCAACAACTTTTCTCTTTTTTGATGTTGCATCTATACCCAGTAATTTTAATGCCCCTTCCAACTTTTTGTTTATAAGCACAACTAAAAGCAATTGAGCTTGTTCAAGTGTTTCTAAATTATCAAATTTAGCCAATATTTATTTTTCTATCATATTCATTGACCTCTTCTTAGCAAGACTTAAGGGTTGAACATTAGCAAGTGATCTCAAAATTTCCACATCCATTATAAGTAAATGATCTAAGTTTCTATAATTATTTCTCTTTACAGTTTGAGCTAAATGTATGTGTTTATCCATACCAGTAGGAGCACATGATCCTGAACCTTCTCCAACATCAATTGTCTGAGCTTCTGTAGGGAGTGATCCTGACCCTTCTTTAATGTGCAATTCTTCAACTTGACTTGACCCTCGTACTTTAGCTTATCCTTCACCTTCTTTGGTTATATGATAATATGCCAATGCAACTTCACAATTTCTTTGTTCAGCACTAGGTGATCTTTTTCTAGCAGATTTACGTTGTCTTCCCTTCTTGTTCCCCATTTCTTCTCTTCAAAAATGTCTTCCAAAAGTATTTTTTATTCAAAAAAATACTTTGATATAATATTTCTCCTCTTCAAAATTATGCCTTCGACAAAAATAGAAATAACAATATTTATTCCAAAAATGCATTTGTTAAAATTGAATAATAATAGAAAAATTGAATTACTTGCTGCAATTCGGTTAAAAACTAAAAACAAAAAAATTTAGATTTATACCATTCTGAATTTTCCAAAAAACAAATTTCAACATGGCCGACCTACTTCGTGCTAAGTGGCCAAGATAAAATTTTGGTGGGATGGTTTTTACCGGATTTTTCACGCAAGTGGCTTCACGCGAAGGGTCTTTGCACAAAGCCCCTTAGACCCCTTTGCGCGAAGGGGGTCTTCGCTCGAAGACCCCTAAAATGAAAATTTATTGTCTGAAAAAAAACAAAGTCCTAAAAATTGGTCTTTCAAGACCTGGGACAAGGACCAAATCAAATATTTTTCTCAAATACATGATGCCAAATGATGTGATTCAGAACACGCTTTCTAATGAATATAATTACATATTGAGTTTGTTATCACTTTCAAATATTACTTTAACTAAACATAGGTTGTTTAGCGATTTAGCAACCTGTCTCTTCAAGGCTTTGGGAAAAATAGTAAATTACAAAAACAAATTATGAAAAATATGTATGAAAAGCGTATTTGTATTACCTTTCTATATAAAAAAATTTTGAATTTCGATATTACATTTCAAGTTAGAGTGATCAAAGTGACCTTATGTCTAAATTATAGTTACTGTCACTTTAAAACTTAATAAACTATGAAATATTGATGCAAAATGAATGAAACCAATTACATCCTCTAGATATTGAAGTTACAAATATAATTTTGAAAGAATTACATCATTATCATATTTAAAAAAAAAAATTATGCTGATCCAAGTGAAAGTCAATTATTAAAATCATATTTTTTCACACAAACCACTTTTCGAAGGAGAAGGAAAATGAATTTTTATGATTTTTTTTTATTTGAAAAAGTATATTTAAAAACTAGAAAGAAAATGGGAAAAGACCCTAGTTTATATCATCTTCAAATTCTTTATAGTTTTGCAGCAATAGGTGTTCGAAAATGAAGTTTTTTCTCAAAATGTTGATCTCTATGTCAAAGTTGGCCAAAAAGTGGGACACACTATTGTGGGATCACCCAGAGTTAAACACCAAAATTAACTTGAGTTCAAAAATGACAAAATATCTAGCTGGCAAAGCTAAATATAGAGTTAGTTAGTAGTTATCTTTGTTTTCATCAACAAGATAAAACCAGAGATAAGTAATGGATTTAAAGTTGTTTTGTCCAGTTGGAAAGAAGATCTTAGCGAGATAAAACATGAGTTTTTCTTTAAATCTAATTGGTGATAATTGTGGATCATGCCAAGTTCAATAAAATCAAGAACCTAACAATGGTGATATCATGTCTATAAAGAGACAACTCAATTTGTTATGAATTGGTGTGGGTGAATGAATGAAAAATAGGATGCTGAAGAGAAACTCATGAAGAGCAACTTCATATAGTCCTGATCATCAAGTTGAGTAAAGAGATAAAGTTTTCAATGGACACCAAGCAACAGAGCGTAGCATCACTGAGAAGAATCAAAGTGGAGCAAAGGTATAATAGAGATATATATTGATTAGATTATTTTATGATATTACAATAGATCTGAAAATCTGCAAGTATAAGTTGTATATGTGAAAAAATCATACTGTTTTAGTTTAACCATTAATTCAGAAAGTCTTTTAATTGAGTGGGATTTAAAGATCCTTTCTATATTGAGATACATCCTAAGGAGTATCAAAAAGTTTGATCATAAAGATAGTATGAGATTCCAAATACCAATTGACATGCCAAGTGAGTGTTTGAACAAAGATGATAGCATATAGATGCTCGGTATCAATGGATAGACTAAACTTTTAAATCCTCTAACAAGGTCGCACCTAACAGTGTGTTTGTAACCTTTAACAAGGTTGGCTCTTCACCGAACTTAGTTTAGAAGAGTGAAAATTTTGGGTTATTGGTCCCAAGTGGTTTTTACCTTAACAAGGTTTCCACGTTAAAAATCCATGTGTCAATGTGTTTATGAGTCATTACTTTAGTGTTTTGCATTACACATAGCTTAACTTGATTGATTGGTATACTCTAGATAATTTACTGTCTTTCAGTAAATTAAAAGACTTCTTTTTGGTAAACATACAGTAGAAGGTTTTACAAAGCATTCTGAGGAGTAGTAATTTGATAAAAGTATTTGGAGGCATTCATCTTATAGGACTAAAGATAACTAGAGGTATAATATCGTGGTACTAATTTTTAAAGGTTGATTATTGGAATATTTGTGAGACCACTGATTCACCCCCACCCTCTAAGTTATTACTAACAGATACAACTGCATCAAATATCATCCAAGCATGAAGAAGAACTGTTGGATCTCAATGTTAATAATAATCACTACCACCCGACCGCGTGGAACCAAAGGTCCACTCCCACCGTATTGAGGAGATAATAACAGGCCCACTCACATGGGTATGCAACATAAAGGAAATCAAAAGTATACAAGCCATCATAAAGAAACACATAGGAAGATCCTAGAAGGTTTCTGATAGCAACAAGAAAGACTAAAGAAATAGTATAAGGATGGAAAGATTAAGACAATTGGAAATCCAAGATCAAAACAAAGGTACGCCATCCAAAGATAAAGACATACATATAATATCCAAAAAACCAACATAAACCAAACACTGAATCAAAATCACCAAGTGCCAAAGACCCAACCATAAAAAGGTAAAACATGACATATGGAGGAGACATAGGGTACGTTCTATGAGAGTGTCATCACATGGTCAATCACTTGAGTTACCCTAGACTAGCCTATTTGGACCTCGGACCTCTCAACATGACTCATGCGAAGCTAGAATACCCTCTCATGAAGATGAGGAATCTAATCATACATACTCTCTAGTTATGAACTCATTCGTATCCTTAGTCTGTACTAGCACTCAAGGCATAAGCGAGGTATCATGATCAATCTTGTATTTAATGTTAACCCCAAGTTTTATTATCACATTATCACTTATTAATAACTTACAATAGGCCACCCTTGACTGGCCTCTTTGGGCCCCAGAATCCTATTGTAAGCCACTCCCCTAAGATGAACCTAACTAACCACCCCCTAAGCTCAAGGTCAAATATAATCTCATAAATTGGTTCCTACCCATGTAGGAACTATTGGTTCTCAACTAACCAGGACAACATGAGACATTCTCATAGGAGCACATATCCTAAGTTCAGAAACACTAGGTTCAGAAAAGACAATCAAACCAACATAACATAATAAGAAACATGCACTGGAAATCACTCCCAAGACACCATGAATAATCACATCCCAAAATAGTACATCATGACATAATAAGTACATCTCCAGAAGGAGCTAATTCAGAATTGAATGATAAACAAATTTATAATCACATATTATGCAAATTCATCTATCTGTTAAAACTACTAACACCACTATAATTAATTTTCTCAAGAAAATGTAAATCAAAGCTCCTATATAGATTAGTTTATAAAAGCATATAAATTAACTCGTAACATAATTACTAAATCCAAAATAATAATTACAACAACATGAAAATACAACTGCCACAACTAATGACATATATTGAAATATTTAAAATATTAATTCTTTCCATGATCATTTAGATGAACCCCCCCCACACACACACACACATATATATATAACAACAACCATTTCTTTTGAAAGAAATAAATAGACTAAAAAAATAATAGTATTATAACTATATATTCATTGATAATATTATAAAAAATATTATTAAAAATATATACTTATAACTCTATAAATTTTAACTACATCTTTAATTAATTACTATAAAAATAAAAAAACTAAACACTAAACACTAAATATCATTTTAAATAAGCTAAATCTTTTTTAACAACTTTAAATAAAAATAATATTTAAATAATAAAAAAAGACAATTTAAAAAAAACAAACTAAAAAATCAAAACAATTTTAATTGGGGGGTGGTCCCCATGGCTTCTCCCCCCCCCCCCCCCCCCNGGTCCCCATGGCTTCCCCCCCCCCCCCCCCTCCTTTCCTATGTTGCGACCCTTTCAAAGCGGTCGGGCCCCACCGACACCTTCTACTGTCGGTGACAGGGTCCTTGGCGATACGACAGTGGGATGTCATGTGCAAGCCCATGGGGCTTGGGGAGTTGGTCACCCCACCTCCTACTTCAACTTATAACTAATGTTTTTTTTTTTTTTTAAAGAAGACTTTTAAAACATTCTTCCTTTATTTTATTTTTTTATAATATTTTTTTAAAAAAGAAAACAATAACAAGGCATATTAATTTTTCTTTTCTTTTTTTTTAAAATTTATTTTTACTGGTGAACAGTATCTTATTAACAAGATATTATCTTTTTTTTTAAATTTATTTTTCCAGCAATATTAATAGACTTAATTTTCTTTCTTTCTTTCCAAGAGTAAATTTATTAAGCCATTTTTTTTCATAATAAGGGTTTTTTTTTTTACCAAAAGCCCTAAAGATAGTAAATATGGATTTTTTCTCAAACATGCAAATTGATAAAAGAAAGAACAAGATTCTAATTTTAATATAATTATTTATTTTTCCAAGAAGAGTCTTCTTGTTTTCAAGCATGCAAATTAACCCAATTTTCTCATTTTTTTAAAGGTTTGATCAGGGGTTTGGGCAAGGACATCGTGAAGGTATGAATTTCATCTTTACATGGCAAGGAGATACAGATCTAAGGGTTTCAAGAAAAATAACAACATTTATCAACTTTTCCTCAAAGAAGTCTTCATCCTACAGATATGAAACCCTAAGCCCCAAAATTGAAAACTCATACATTACAATTGAAAACCCTAATGCCCTTTTGAAGCTAACACCCCAAAATGAAACCCTTTAGGCCCACAAGCACAAATCTGACATGCAAATTTGAAGGAAAGAACAAAATTGAAACCAAGACCATAATTTCTCAATTCTAAATCAATGAAATTACCAAATACTCAAACAAGGAAGATCACACAAAGGGTCCTAGCTTTTCAGATGTATGGAAGACTAGATCTGAAAGCTAGAATTCAAAATATGAAGACCCTACCTCAATAATTGATGATAAGCACAAATTTCACAAATCCAAGCAAGTAGAATCCACAAATCCAAGCAAGAGAATCCACAAATCCAAGCAAGCTCTCTCAAAACTCCAATAACCTAATTTCTCCTTCTCCTTGATTGAACAACCTCCAAAAAGGCTTCCAATCCAAAGATATAGATAATCTAAGCAATTAGGTTTTCAAAAAGTGAAAACCCTAAAGGGAATATAAATTATCTAATTATTAATTAAAATAATTTCTTTATTTTCAATTTCACTTAAAGCATGCAAAACTCAACTTTGGAATATCAAAGCAAAGTGTTAAATTGAAAATGTATGAGAGATATTTCAATTAAATTAATCAATTAACCATGCAACTTAAAGTAATATTCAATAATCCAACTATGCATAATTAATTACAATTAATTGAATTTAATATTTATTAAATCTCAATTATTTTAATGAAGACTTAATAATTAAATCAATTAATTAAATATTGGCATTTGATTAATATTTATTCATTAAATAGCCATATATTTCATAAATCAATGTTTTAACCTTATTATAGGTGCAACAATTAACATTAATACTTACCATGAAAATTCATTAAATAAATCAAGCTAAAAGCATCATTAATCCATCTAAAACCCATCTAAACCAAGAAACAACTGAAACATATAACCAACTGAAACAGAAACCCAACACACACAAACAGGCTCATGAATCCATGTCAATTGATGGATTCAAACACTAGGGCAGTCAATCAGGTTCTTGTCCAGTTCGAGGATAAAATAGGGGTTTAGTGTATGGATTTGGACCTGATATTATCTCCCATCTCTTACCATTGAGATATTGTGATAGGGCATGCTCACTCCTGCCAATTCAGGAAAGACGTACCCTGGTACCTGCAAACCTGTCATCACAAAGATGAACATACATGCATATAATATAGAAAACAATGGTTGAGACTAGTTTATCATGTGAATCTCACCAAAGAAAGTAACTACGACTCTCTCCCATACCAGATCAAGCATGTCAAACAGTAAAAGTACAACATACAAATGATCCATATGCATACATATTTAGGGTTAGTATTGTCAGAAAACCATAATCAAAATCAGATCATAGCATAAACTTAAGCATCATGAAATAACCATAAATCATTTGCAACAGGAGACATAATACACTAAGCAATGAACCAATAACATACTAAAATGTAATACACAAATATCCTCAAACCCATCTGAAATAACTAACACATTTATGAAAAGGCTTAAAAGAGTTCAGCAACCGAAACTAAAAACAAAACTAAGGGGTGGGTATTACATCCTCCTCCCCTAATACTAGGCTTACTCCTAGAAGGATACACAAAAGATAGAGATATGAATCTTTCAACTCAAATCATCATATTGAGTCATAAAAGAATCAATGTGTGGGTCCCATAGGACCCCTCCCCGGTCTCTGACTCAAACACTGTGGATTATTCCCTACTAGAGGAATGCAGAAACTAGTTGCTGGTCTTCTACTCGTAACCCCACTCATAGGAGCATGATACACAGCTTGAGGATAATCAAACGCTGCATATGCTCCATGAGACATACCAACATTCCCAACTATAGGTTTAGAAGCTACTGGCCTCTTTCCTGAGAACTGTGATGCAAGCTGAGGACAATTGGCAGCAATGTGACCAAGCTTCCCACAAGAATAACAACCCCCTCTACTAACACCTCTTGTAACTGACGGTGTACTGAATTGCTGAAAACTACCCCCACTAACATCCTGATGTGAACTCTAAACTAACTGATCAATCTTATTGCACATATTTCATAGCTAGTTGTGATAGTTCCCTGACTAAAAACCACCACTAGTACCATGGAAGAATCTCTTACCCTTCCAAACTGTAGGAGGGTTCCTAGAGTTCCTAGCTCCCTAATATTGATTACCTCTGTAACTAGGAATAGGTCCACTAGACTACATGCCCATCTAACCACCATGGCCCAAAGATAGATTTGCCTCTACAAGAGTAGCTTTAATGACTACTTCTTTGAGGGTCATAGGCTCAAAGAGTCTAACTTCCCAATGATGCGTTCATTGAGCTCCCTAATAAAATGTTGAATCATAAGAGCTGAATTATGACCATAACCTGCATACTGCTTGATCTCAAAGAATTGGTGCTCATACTCTACCACTAAGATGGTCAACTGCCTCAAGTTATGGAACTCATCTGCCCGTTGTTGCCTCCACTGATCTGAGAGGAAGCGCTCTCAGAAGTTCTCAAAGAGCGACTCCCAAGTGACTGTGTCCATATGGAGCCCTAACTTCTCCTCTTCTATCTACCACCATATTGCTGCAAAATTGGAGAGTTTCATTACTACATACCTAGCTTTAGTATTTCTACTAAAGGGATGCATAGAAAAAATCCTCTCTAATGAAATAAGCCACATCTCAACTTCAAATACTATTTCCTTCCCATCAAGGGGGGTAGGTCAAACTCTCATGAGATCCCTCATGTGGTTTACTACCACAACCTCAAGATCCATTGTAACAGTCCTCCTTGGAGGGCTCCTGGATCTCTCCCTTTCTCTCTTCTCTAACTGAGAATGATGTGAAGAATCCTTCTCCACTCTAACCTACTTAGGAAGATGACTCAATATCTCCTTCAACATCTGCCTAGTGTATGGCTCTATAGACTCAGCCCGACGCTCATCCCTCTACTCATCTCTGTTTTGATGATGAGAACTGTCCTGACTGACACTCATGGAAGGACTGTGATTCCTACCCCTTCCATGACCACCAACTCATCCTCTACCATGACCCCTAGTAGATCTAGTCTCAGGCATAATTCTTGAATCAACTAGAGAATCAACAACAACTCAAAACCAAAAAGCCTCGAAAGAAACCAAATCATCACAAGGCAATAGTTTTAAATACATTAGAGTTTTATGTCTATGTTTATTTCAAGTTTAAACCAAAGAAAACTAATGGGATACAAATCTCCCAGAGCTCCTAGTGTAGAAATGTGGGATCTGATACCAAGTGTAATGCCTCGCCAGGGAACCCAGGAGAACTAACCCAACCATGACACTGAGTTAACAGGATATTTGTTTTTAAATGTTTACAAACAACAATGATAACAATGTGGAAGCAATAAAATGAAGTACATGACATACACATAAGTATAACTCAACCAATATACAATTCTCTAGGGTTCCTTGACAAAGAATTACTTAAGAAAAATAATCAAAGAAAACCAACTATAAATAACTAACATAAAGGATACAACAAGTGATATACATCTCATATAACAATACCACATATACAACTGATACCCAAGGTATACGACCAAATCAATCATCCACTGCACAAGTCGCAGGGTATGCAATAATACATAACAATACAATACAATACATCCTTGAATGGATGTCAACTGATATACACATATGGTTACAAATATACAACTCATGAAACTGAACAAGTCTCCATAAGAATTAGAAGATAGAACTACATCAAATATCATCCAAGCATGAAGAAGAACTGTCAGATCTCAATGGTAATAAGAGTCACTACCACCCAGCCATGTGGAACGAAAGGTCCACTCCCACCATGCTGAGTAGATAATAACAGGCCCACTCACACGAGTATACAACATGAAGGCGATCAAAGGTCTATAAGCCATCATAAAGAAACACATAGGAAGATCCTAGAAGGTTTATGATCACAAGGAGAAAGACTAAAGCAATAGTATAAGGATGGAAAGATCAAGACAATTGGAAATCCAAGATCAAAACAAAGGTATGAAATCCAAAGATAAAGACATACATATAATATCCAAAACACTAACATAAACCAAACACTAAATCCAAATCACCAAGTGCCAAAGACACAACCATAAAAGGTAAAACAGGACCTATGGAGGAGACTTAGGCTACATTCTATGGGATTATCATCACATGGTCAATCACTTGAGACACCTTGGACTGGCCTGTCTGGACCCCAGACCTCTCAACATGACTTATCCAAAGCTAGAATACCCTCTAGTGAAAATGAGGAATCTAACCATACCTACTCTCTAGCTATCAGCTCATTCTTATCCTTAGTTTGTACTAGCACTCAAGGCATAAGTGAGGAATCATGATCAATCTTGTATATAATGTTAAACCCAAGTTTTATTATTACATTATCACTTATTAATAACTTACAATAGCTCACCCTGGACTGGCCTCTTTGGGCCCTGGAATCCTATTGTAAGCCACTCCCCTAAGATGCACCTAACTAACCACCCCCAAAGCTCAAGGTCAAATATAATCTCATAAATCTCATAAACTAATTTCTACCCATATAGGAACTACTGGTTCTCAACTAACCAGGACAATATGAGAAATTCTCACAGGAGCACATATCCTATGTTGAGAAACACTAGGTTCAGAAAAGATAATCAAACCAACATAACATAATAAGAAACATGCACTGGAAATCACTTTGAAGACACCATGAATAATGACATACCAAAATAGTACATCATGACATAATAAGTACATCTCCAGAAGGAGCTAATTCAGAATTGAATGATAAACAAATTTATAATCACATATTATGCAAATTCATCTATCTGTTAAAACTACTAACACCACCATAATTAAATTTTTCAAGAAAATGCAAATCAAACCTCCTATATAGATTAATTTATAAAAGCATATAAATTAACTCATAACATAATTACTAAATCCAAAACTATAATTACAATGGCACGAACATACAACTGCCACAACTAATGACATATATTGAAATATTTAAAATATTAATTCTTTCCATGATCATTTAGATGAACCCCACATATATATAGCAACAACCATTTCTTTTGAAAGAAATAAATAGACTAAAAAAAACAATAGTATTATAACTATATATTCATTGATAATATTATAAAAAAATATTATTAAAAATATATAATTATAACTCTATAAATTTTAACTACATCTTTAATTAATTACTATAAAAATAAAAAAATAAAACTAAACACTAAATATCATTTTAAGTAAACTAAATCTTTTTTTAACAACTTTAATTAAAAACAATATTTAAATAATCAGAAAAAACAATTTTAAAAAAATAGACTAAAAAAACTAAAAAATTTTAATTGGCGGGGGGTGGTCCCCACAGCTTCCCCTTGGCCCCCTCCTTTCCTATGTCGCGGCCCTTTCAAAGCGGTCAGGCCCTGCCGACACCCTCTACCATCAGCGGCAGGGTCCTTGCCGGTACGGTAGGCCCTGCCTCCGCATGGCAGTGGGCTACCATGCGCAGGCCCGTGGGGGTTGGGGAGTTGGTAGCCCCACCTACCACTTCAACTTATATCTTTTTTTTTTTTTTTTAAAAGAAGACTTTTAAAACATTCTTCCTTTATTTTATTTTTTATAATATTTGTTTTTAAAAAGAAAACAATAACAAGGCATATTAATTTTTCTTTTCTTTTCTTTTTTAAATTTATTTTTACTGGTGAACTGTATCTTTCCAGCATGATATTATATATATATTTTTAATTTATTTTTCTAGCAATATTAATAGACTTAATTATTTTTTCTTTCCAAGAGTAAATTTATCAAGCCATTTTTTTCATAATAAGGGTTTTTTTTTTACCAAAAGCCCTAAAGATAGTAAATAGGGATTTTTTCTCAAACATGAAAATTGATAAAAACAAGAACAAGATTCTAATTTTAATATAATTATTTATTTTTCCCAAGAAGAGTTTTCTTGTTTTCAAGCATGCAAATCAATCCAATTTTCTCCTTTTCTTTCAGGTTTGATCAGGGGTTTGGGCAAGGACATGGTGAATGTATGAATTTCATCTTTCCACGGAAAGGAGATACAGATCTAAGGTTTTCAAACAAAATCACAACATTTATCAACTTTTTCTCAAAGAAGTCTTCATCCTACAGATCTGAAACCCTAAGGCCCAAAATTGAAAACTCATACATTTCAATTGAAAACCCTAATGCCCTTTTGAAGCTAACACCCAAAAATGAAACCCTTTATGCCCACTGTGATAGCTAAATGTGGCCTTCTTGTATAGCCATACACTTCAACATGGTCCTTATTCACCAGTCACATACAAGAATGGATATGAAATTATCCATCTTGCATGTCTGTATGATTTGACCTGTTGCCTCCTATCTAGTTGCGGTTTTGGAATAAGCTCTCATAATCGAGAATCCAACAACCTATACCATTGCTAGAATGAAGGATTTAAGAAAATATGTAATGCAATATTAATCTAGAGAGCTTATTTTATTCTATAAATGAATGCAATATTAATCTAGATTAATCAAAGAAATTGAATGTAAAACCAGATTAACCTACAAATGATTATGAAATTAATCTAGAAATGAGATATTAAGCTAAGAATGTGAAAGATACAAACTAATCTAGAAGTGAGCAATGATATTCAAACTAAGATTGCTTGAAAGAAAGCTTAAACTATGAATGATTAAACTAGCATGAATATTAAGCTATTTGCAACAATTCTAAAAATCAATGTATTCAATTAGAAAACTAGTGAATTCGAATTACAAGACTACCAATTTCAAGACTAGTTTGAATGAGAGCTGAGAGAGTTCTTTTATAGACCTAGAGTCCGTTCAGAATATAAAGTTTTAATTGTTGTATTTGTGGGACTTTTTTAGCTCAGTTGCTTGTTTTCTGCTTCCTTTCCTTTTTGGGTGCTTTGGCACAGTTGTATATGCTCTTTGTTGAATATATGTTTTTAACTCTTTAGGTTTCAGGTCCTTGTAAAACCTTCTGAACTTTATTACTTTGTAAAGGTTTTGGGTGCTTGTAAAACCTATTTTTACTTAATTAAAATAGTTAACTTATTGAAGATCAGTTGAGAATAGGAAGTTTCTTTTGAGAGAAACATTCAACTGTTGCCTTTTTTAGTTTAACTGATTTGTTTCTCTTTTAAATCACAGTTAACTCAAAGTTTCTATTTCTAAAGTGGAGAGAAGATTTTGGAGAGAATAGTTAATTAAATAAATAGAATATGACCTCATAAATGTATTTTCTCAATTATTTGAACAATTAAATTCAATTATTGAAATGAGTATATTTATTTAATAATTAAATATTATTTAATTCCTTTTTATGTGTTTTAGCTAAAAGGGGTAAATTTAATTTAATTAAAGTGCTAGGACTTTATAATTAAATTAATTCGATCATTAGGTTTATTTAGCCAGGTGATTGATATTTTATGAATTAAATATAATGAAGATTTAGGGTTTTCTGTATTTGACACTTAGGTTGAGTAGAGTTAGTCAAAACTCAGAATTGTCTAGTACAATAGGACTTTGATGATTCAGAAGAGTGATAAATGAAACAAAATTGGTTAGGGTTGCAAGATGCCAATTTTGGGGTGTTACACCCACAAGCATAAATCTGACATGCAAACTTGAAGGAAAGCACAAAATTGAAACCAAGATCATAATTTCTCAATTTTAAATCAATGAAATTACCAAATACTCAAACAAGGAAGATCACACAAAGGGTCCTAGCTTTTCAAATGCATGGAAGACGGGGATCTGAAAGCTAGAATTCAAAAGATGAAGACCCTACCTCAATAACTGATGAGAATCACAAATTTCACAAATCCAAGCAAGACGAATCCACAAATCCAAGCAAGAGAAACCACAAATCCAAGCAAGCTCTCTCAAAACTCCAATAATCTGATTTCTCCTTTTCCCTGATTGAACAACCTCCAAAAAGGCTTTCAATCCAAAGATATAAATAATCCAAGCAATTAGGTTTTCAAAAAGTGAAAACCCTAAAGGGAATATAAATTATCTAATTATTAATTAAAATAATTTTTTTATTTTCAATTTCACTTAAAGCATGCAAAACTCAACTTTGGAATATAAAAGCAAAGTGTTAAATTGAAAATGCATGAGAGATATTTCAATTAAATTAATCAATTAACCTTGCAACTTAACGTAATATTCAATAATCCAACTATACACAATTAATTACAATTAATTGAATTTAATATTTATTAAATCTTAATTATTTTAATCAAGACTTAATAATTAAATCAATTAATTAAATATATGCATTTAATTAATATTTAATTATTAAATAGCCATATATTTCATAAATCAATGTTTTAACCTTATTATAGGTGCAATAATTAACATTAATACTTACCATGAAAATTCATTAAATAAATCAAGCTAAAAGCATCATTAATCCATCTAAAACCCATCTAAACCAAGAAACAACTGAAATAGATAACCAACTAAAAAATAAACCTAACACACACAAATAGGCTCACGAATCAACATCAATTGACAGATTCAAACACTAGGGTAGTCAATCAGGTTACTGTCTAGTTCTAGGACAAAAAAGGGGTTTAGGGTATGGATTTGGACCTAATATTATCTCCCCTCTCTTACCATTGAGATATTGCGATAGGGCACGCTCACTCCTTCCAATTCAGGGAAGTCGTAGCCCGGTACCTGTAAACCTGTCATCACAAAGATGAACATACATGCATATAATATAGCAAAAAATGGTTGAGACTAGTTTATTATGTGGATCTTGCCAAAGAAAGTAACTACGACTCTATCCCATACCATATCAAGCACGTCAAATAGTAAAGTGCAACATACAAATGATCGATATGCATACAAATTTAGGGTCAGTATTGTCAGAAAATCATAATCAAAATGACATCATAGCATAAACATAAGCATCATGAAATAACCATAAATCATTTGCAATAGGAGACATAATACACTAATCAATGAACTAATAACATACTGAAATGTAATACGCAGATATCCTCAAACCCATATGAAATGACCAACACATTTATGAAAATGCCTAAAAGAGTTCGGCAATTGAAACTGAAAAGAAAACTAAGGGGTGGGTATTACAGAAGGTGTGTCATTTTTCTCACACTTATTGTCTAAAGAATAGGTTCATCATTTTGCTTCCCTTCTAGACACCATCCGTACCTATGTTTCTGAGACAGATTATTCTATTCCTATGGCTCCCTTCTCTCTACAAAAACTCAGATATATAGCTTTCTTAATGTCCGTAGATAAAGCCCAGGTCTAGATGGGCTGACCATGCTTTTCTTCCAAAAATGATGGGACTTTAAGGGTAATGATTTATTACTTGCGTTAGAGGAGGCCAGAATCCATAAGACTGTGTTAAAAGAGCTTAATCATACTTGGATTGCTCTTATCCCTAAGAAAGAAAATCCAGAGACTTTTTCTGACTTTCACCCTATTTCTCTCTATAATTATTTGTATAAAATATTTACTAAAGCTATTACTGTACGGTTATCCAAAATTCTTTCTAAAATTATATCATATAAACAAGGGGGTTTTGTCCCTGGTAGGGAAACCTTGGAGGGTGCCATTTTGGCCGATGAAATATTGCATTCCATCCACCTTCAGAATTAGTCTGCTATGGTCCTTAAGCTAGATATGATGAAAGCATACGATCAGGTTGACTGCGACTTTCTTTTGTTGGTTCTTACCAAATTGGGTTTCTACAGAAACTGGGTAAAATGGATCCTAGCTTGCATATCTTTTCCTTCATTCTTGGTCCTCATTAATGGATCCCCTAGGGTTTTTTCTCATCCTCGGGAGGAATTAGATAGGGAAACCCACTTTCTCCCTTTCTATTTCTGTTAATGGCTTAGGGCCTTAGTAGGTCAATATATCATGCCCGACAGGTGGGTATCTGGAAAGGCATCTCTCTAAATAACGGGGAAGAATTGTTCACACACAACCTTTTTGCAGATGATACCCTTCTATTTGGTGAAGCTTCCATTATGGAAGCTCAAGTTATTAAACAAGTCATTGAAGAGTATTCTATGGCCTCTGGGCAGTTAATCAATCCAGCTATTATCAAAAGTTTTCTTCTTAAATTTTACCCCATCAGTACAATGATATCTTCTTAATTTCTGGGGATTTTCATTGGGGGAGTTTCCTTGCCGATATCTTGGAGTCCCTTTCTTCTCTAGATAAAAAAAAAATAATTTTTGGGATAAGATAATTTCTGCAATTTCTCAACGGATTCTCTCCTAGAAGCATAAATGGTTGACCCTGTCTAGAAAGTTACTCATGATTAAATCAGTTTTGAATGTCATTCCCATTTATCTAATGTCAGTGTTAAACATGCAAAAACACTTAGTACAGGAATTCCATCTTGAGAAATTTCTTATGGGTAGATAATGTATATGAGAAAAATAAGTTGACCCTCCTTGCTTGGAGTAAAGTTTTTTCCCCTAAAGATTGTCAAGGTACGGGTATCAGAGATTTGTCTTTATAAAATAAGGCATTGGGTGCTAAACTTGTTTTGAAGTTGTACCAAAATCCTAATTCCAAATGGGCCAGACTTATGACACTGAAATATTTTAACTAGGATGATAGGGAAAGGGTCTTTACAACGTCAGTTTTACCTCAGGGTTCTACCATGTGGAATTTTATGGTCTCTTGCCAGGATATCATCTTTCCTTCCCTTTCTTGGAAAATTCATGATGCTTCAAAAGAAAATTTTTGGGAAGATTCATGGAATGGTCACTCTCCCTTGGCCCACATCTGAGATTGACACCCTTTGCAGAATCACCTTAAGCAAATATGGGGCGACCATATTTCCCATTACTTTGTTATTCGTGATGGCATTGTAGTTTGGAAATATATTTTTAGACTAAGTGGTTTTTCTCATTTGACAGAAGAAATTTGTACTCTACTCAACTCCATGGGTATCCTCTTTTCTCCCCTTGAAGATGAACTCATTTAGCTAGGTTATCCCTCTGGGAAATATACGGTCAAGGATGGCTATAACTTGTATTTCCCTCGTCAATCATCGGATTCTTGGCCTATAAATCTGTTATGGGGCCCTGCTTGCCTTCTAAGGGAAGGTTCCTTTGCTTGGATGGCCATTCAAGACAGGGTCCTCACTGGTGCCAAGCTTGATAGGTTAGGAATTACTGATGTCTTTCCTTTTACTTTATGTGGTTTTTTAATGGAAACCTCTGATCACTTATTCCTTCATTGTCCATTTTCTCTTGATTGTTGGGATTGTCTTATTCAACATCTTGGATGGTCTATAGCCATTGGTCCTAACCTTTGTGATCACTTCAGAGCATGGCCTTCTTTTCATAAATCTTCCACATTTGCACCCCTTTGGGAGATCAGCCCCTCTCTAGTCATTTGGAATATCTGGCTTGAAAGGAATGATAGATTTTTTATAAATAAATCTAATTCTTGGGTAGATATGATCAGAAAAATTGAGAGGGATATATCAAAAGTTATGCTTTCCTCTCATTTCAAATTGATTTATTCCAAAAAAAAATTTCTAAATGGGATTTATTCATTCACGACAATTGGCCTTTATTGCAGACTCTTCCGCCTCATGGTTGTCATTCTTCCAGCCCTTCTCCTTCCCGCTTAAATGTAACATGGTCAGCTCCCCAACTTGGATTTGTTAAAATTCACTATGATGATGCCTATAGGGGAAATCCGGGCATTTCTGGTGCTGGAATTTTTTTAAGAGACTTGAAGGGCAGCATAATTAGAGCAGCTTACAAGAAATTACCTCTAGATTCTAATAATGTTGCAGAGTTTGACGCCCTTCTTCTTGGTCTTTCTCTAGCAGTTTCCATGAACCTTTCTAATCTCATTATCGAGGGTGACTTAATGGTGATTCACAACATCATCTCCTCTAGAAAGACTTCCTCATGGAAATTAAGATCTAGGCTAGATTTCATTCATAGCAAACTGGAAACCCTTCAAAAATTTTAATTGACTCGTTGCTTTAGAGAAGCAAATATGGTTCTAGATTTTTTGGTAAATAAGGCTATTGATGATCCCATTCTATTTTAGGAGGTGGATGAGTATTTTATTTCCTATTTGGCTTAACTGTCTCAATTACGTGTAATTACTATTACTACTATTATTTTCTCTAGCTCTCATTTGCATTGTTCCACTTTCACTTTTCTCAGATTATGCTCGTTTATGTATACTGAGCTTGTATATTTTATATTTGAGTTTTACACTAGTACTAATTGATCTTGTTAGTTGGTTGTGAAGGAGAATATGCAGGTCTTTGGATTGGTTCGTACATGTCCTTCTTTTCTAGACTTCGAAGGAATGTATTTACTTGTCTTCCTTCTAGAGATAACATCATTTCTAAGTTCCATCATGTTGGATTAGCTTCCTTCTCCTTCTCTTCTATCTCTCTTGGTGTTTCATACTGTGGGAATTAGGGGTGTGATAATTTGTATCTCCGGGATAACCGATGGTTAATATTTAGGCATGGGTGTGGAATTTATGTGGCCGTTGTTGTAATTGGTATTATGTGCCATGGCCACTTCTGTATCTAGTAGTGTTTACGTTATCTAGGTTTGGTCTATTTTATAAGGTCTACCTCATTGCATTTTGTTTCTTCACAGGCGATGATGTGGAGATTTTCTTTTCCAAGTTCTTTCCTCTACGAGTCCTTTTTGAACCTATGTAAAAAAAAACATATGAATAATACAAATATTTTAGTGGCTATGGCCACTTTTTCCTAAAAAAAAACATTTGAATGGTGTGCTTCATTTGAATAACTTTTAATGCAACTAAAAATAAACATATAAACTGAAATCTCATGAACAGAAAGTAATACAATTTGTAATGTGATGTTTTATTTTCAGAATTTGATAGCTATAGACATAGTTTACATATATTTTTAAAAATATAAATATACTAGTTGCTAATAGGAATCACAATTGAATGATGTTCTTCATCCTTAGAACACTTAATGCAACTAATAATAAGTATGTAATGTAAATCTATTGAAGAGAAAGCAATACATTATGTAAGACGAGCATGAAAAATTAGAGCTGTGTACATTCTCTTGAGTAAATGATAATTCAAGTATATAAAATTAAAAGTCTTTAAAGTACAGATAAGGAGTTCTCTTGTGGGTAAAATTTAGAAAAAACATTATTTAAAATATAATATTTCTTTTTTTTAAAATAAGTTTCTAAATTTTTGAGATTATTTCTTTTGTTCATATTTAATAAGGATTAGAATGGTATAGCTGATATTATTTTTGAGATATCTTTTGGGTCACTAACTTGTAATAAATCTTTTTAGCATTTGTAAATGATTCATAGATGATCTGGATACAAAGGAATAAGGGGTTTAATTCTTAATAGTTATTATCATTACTTAGGATTTAATTGGTTTTAGAACCATTTTTATATTTTAATTTTCTTCCTTTAATTATCATTTTTGTCTTTTGAAAATATGAAAATTTTTAAATATATTTTTTATTTTTACTTACATAAATAGTTTTCACTCTTTTTAAAAAAAGGAAAGAAAGAACAATATGTCTAATCAATAAACTAGATATGAATGTGATTGTAAATTTTTAATGGGCTAGGACACGGGAATATGCTGAGATAATGTGAAAAGAGTCAGGGTTAGGGTTGATGAAATAGGTGCCTCAAGAAGGATTACTCTTGGCCTATTGTTAGTAATAACTGAGAGGGGGGGTGAATCATTGGCCTCAAACAATTATCCAATTTAAACTTTAATCCACCAATGAATACTTCTCCAATTATTAAGTCCCTACAAGATGTATGCCTTTGAAATACTTGAAACAAATAACTGTTTGTCGGTTTACCTTGTCTGTCCTTATTCTTCTTGATAACCAATAAGCAGTAAACTATATTTACTAATACTCAGTAAATATGCAGAGTATACCAATCAATCCATAAATGCATATGTAGAATGTAAAACAATAAAGTAATGAACCATACACATATAACACAAGGATTTTAGCGTGGAAACCCTGTTAAGGGAAAAACCACTGGGACCGGTACCCCAAATTTTCACTCTTCTGAAGTGAGCCCTGTTAGGAGCCAACCATGTTAAAGGTTAAAAACACACTGTTAAGTGTGACCTTTTTAGAGGATTTTTATACATAGGTTGTCATTTAGTATCTGGCATCTATGCTACCATCCTTGAATCAGTCTCATGACTGTCAATAGGCTTTATGCTAATCTTACTACCATCCTTGAATCAGCCTTCTTCTTAGACTGTCAATAGGCTTTAGGTAAGACCGATGCTACTATCATGAGTCAACCTTCTGGTAATCTGTTAGGATATACCTCAATTACAAAAGACTGTTAAGTCCTACTCTGTTAAGAGACTTAATGCTTCAATGGTTAAACTGAAACACAATGACCTATTTCTAATGCAAATTTAAATTGTAGATATTCAGATCTATTTACGTACAATACCTTTCTGATCAATGTATCAATTCTATTCCTTTGTTCTTCATTCTTTCTGCTCTTTGATGCTGTGCTTCACTGTGTGTCAGTGTCTGCAGAATTCTTTAGCTCTCCCTTAGCTTGATTGATCAGGACTACATGAAGTTTATCCTTCATTAGTTTCTCTTCAACATCTTCTATCAATTCACTCCCTCGTGTATCTGATTGCTTACATAAATGAATTATGCTTGTCTCTTATATAGACATGATATTCCTTAATTATTGGTTCTTGATTCTTGGTGTGAAAAATAATCCAGCCAAATTGATTTATGGCTTTAACTCCTGATTTATCTCGTAGTTATCTTCTTGCCAACTATATAAATCATCTTTAAATCACTTACTTAACTATGGTCGAATAAAACAAATAAAACAACCAATTAAGTCTATCCTTAAGCTCTTCCATCTAGATATTTTGTCATTTTCTGATCTCTCTGTTCTGTCGGTCAATTCTGCAGTTCGTTGCCGGTGACAACTACCAGTTCTATCGGTGCAACTTCAGTTAGCTTCGGGATCTCCATCCGTCGGGCATCATTGGATCTTGCTCATCCAAAACCACTATTTTTAGCTTGTCGAGCATCCTATGATTCTTCTTCATTGGGCAACATTGTCTTCTGCTCGTCGGGCATCACTATGACTTTATCTCTGTCTTTACCGATGGTGTGCACTCCACCGGTGTAGTTTGTCACTTGGTGAATACTTGACTTTTATGCATTTTTGAAAGCATAACCTCTATTCCATTTATTCTCTGAAGTCTTTTTCATTATGTAAATGATCATACAGATGATATCAAGTTGACATCAATGACAATACAAACCATTAACTAATTTAATGTCTTACATCATCTTCAACTTAACATTGTCAAACATTCAATCAGTTACATGTCATCAATCTCTCCCTTTGGCATTGATGGAAGCATACTATATTATCACACTATACTATTGCTAATACAATATGAAATATAATTGTTGAGATTCATCAAATTACCAAATAGTTTGCTTTGATAACCGATAAAATGTCTGACTGCCGGTAAGCTCTGTGTAAGCTTAGATTTGATTCTTGCAGTTTTACCTTTTCTTCTTCTGATGTGTTGTGTCCACTTTGATGTGTTGTGTCCACATTGTCTTTGTCTTTTGTTTGCAACTTTTATACAAATTCTCTCCCTTTGGATATGATCTCTCCTTGTTTGGAGTAATCTGATAATGAATAGTTTCTGATGATAATATGGATACATTCTCTCCCTTCGACAACAATGTCAAAGAAATATTTTACAAATATCTGACATTCTGTCAACCAATTTCTTCTTTCCATAATATATTCCTTGAATTTCCCTTATCCATTATCAATATAACAATCTACTTTAGTGCTCGGTATTGATATATACCTCTCTGTATATAGATGTAGCTTTGAAGTTTAGCTTCTACTTACATCAATCATGAATGATATTCTGATAATATATGGTTGATGTAGTGTCCAGTCCTTTTACTGACTGATAGACATGGGTTTGACCCCTAGTCTTTTCCTCAGGTACTCAAATGTATCCTTGGGCAGTGGCTTGGTGAAGATATCAGCCAACTGTTCTTTTGATTGCACATATTCAAGTATCACTTCTTTTTCTTAAACTTGTTCTCTTTAATAATGATACTTGATGGCAATGTGTTTAGTCTTTGCATGCATGACTGGATTCTTGGAAATATTTATTGCACTGGTGTTATCACAATAGATAACTACTAGTTCTATGATTTTCATATGCATACCTTCCAGTAACTATTTGATCCATGCAATATTTGAGTAGTTTGCAGCAACAACAACATATTCTACTTCTGCAGTAGACTGAGAGATGCATCCTTGCTTCTTGCTAATCCATGTGACAAGTCTGTCACCCATAAAGAATGCTCCTCCAGTTGTGCTCTTCC
>MU225084.1:41249-112132 GCA_018584345.1 Thuja plicata | reverse complement strand
GGGTTTTCTGCATTTGAAACTCAGTCAATTAAAGTCAATTAGGAGAAGAATTTGCCTAGTACAATAGGACTTCGAAGATAAGAAAATGCACCAAAATTGATTAGGTTGTTAGGTGCCAATTTTGGGGCGCTACAGGTGTTAGGGTTTTGATTGGGGTTGTGGTTAAGATTAGTGTTTAGGATTCAATATTAATATTATCATTAGGGTTAGGGTTTAAATCATGGTAAGTATTGTAGGTTGAGTTGGGGTTTTGATTAAACACTAACCTTATTCTTTCATTTTATTAAAATATTAAAATTTGTAAGCATAGAAAAATGTTTAGAATGTAATGTAAATCTATTACTATTAAATTCTATAAGTTAATTTTATTACTTTCACTTATTTGTATAAGTAATATATAAATAGAGTTAATTATTTCATTTAATTAATTAATAATTATTTTATTAAATAACATGATTATTTGAAAGTAATCAACAATTTTACAACAATTATAAAATATCATGAAAATTAACTTTAGGCATAAATACAATTTTTAAAGATTGAATTCAAAACATTTGTGAAATAATAATTTGAATATAGTTTTACTTCGCTAACCATTTATGTTTAAAAAAAAATTAGCCATTTATGCAAGAGAGGTAACTATCAAACAAAATCTATAATACCTCATCAAAATTGAATATAGTCATAGATACAATGTTGAAATAATTTGTTAAAAAAATTCAAATAATATTTCTTAACCATGGTTGTCGTGGTAATAACTCTTTGTTCTCATTGTCATCTAGAGTTTTGCAAACCTAATTGTCAAATTGGACTTCACCACATACAAGGTCGGTATCATGTAGTGTGCTTGTAACAACTTGAATGATAGTATGACCTGATATATTGTGAATGTGAATGTGTGCATGAAACTAAGAGTAGGTAGGTGGGCCCCTATGATAACTAATATGTGATTGTCCCTTAAGAAATCTCATGAACTTCATACTAAGCTCATTAGAGAGAGTGTGCCTCATAATGTTCACCATTGGTCTAATAATAATCTTCCAAATGCATCCAGAAAGGTAAAGATCTTGAATCTCATGGTTAAGATGAATTGGCCGATTACAAAAATATATAACTTCAATATGTAGATTATGGAATTTTACTTATAAATCAATTTTGACTTTTGATCCATATAGGAAGTGAAAATATAGTACATAATTCTCAATTTTTATTTGATTGATCCATGGTCCATTACATTGTTGATTTTCTTTATCATGATATCTCTCACCCAAATTCTGGCACTCAATTCCTCTATATGAAGGTAGACATTGAGTGGCAGACATTGGTGATAGTTTGACAACCAAGATGACACCCATGATGCACACACCTTATCGAACATCTTCTTATCCTGCTTGAAAAATATTATTAGGTTTTACATTATTATTAAATAGGGAAAGTAATAATTTATTATTATTTTATTATGAACTAATCAGAAAATTACATGAAGAATAGAAAACATTATGTAAATAAAGTTAATAGACATCTTGAAAGAGTAAAATGAACTAATTAGAAAATTACATAAAGGATAGAAAACATTATGCAAATAAAGTTAATAAACATCATGAAAGAGTAAAATGACATATACTCTTTGAAATGTTGTATTCCTATTGCACCTTGTAATTTGATGCAAGGTGCAAATAGAATACAACATTTGAAATCTAAATCTAAAAACTGAATACAATAGTATGAAATATTGTGAAAAAATAAATTTAAAAACTAAATAAAACATTTGAAAACTAAATCTAAAAAATAAATATAATACTAGGAAATATTGTGAAAAACTAGATCTCAAACCTAAATACAAAATTTAAAAACTAAATCTAAAATATTCAAGTGTTCATTAATATGGTACCTTGCAATCATTCAAACATTAGTACACCTATTATATTAAAACCAAATATTAAAATACAATATTTTAAAACTAAATCTGAAATAAAATAAAATAAAATACTAAAAATAATATTTTAAAACTAAATACAATACTAAAACTAAATCTAATACTAAATACAACATTCGAAAACTAAATAGAATACTAAATACACCATTTAAATAGTAAATCTAAATCTAAAAGCTAAATACTACATAATACTATGAAATATCATGAAAAAATACTACAAAATAGTAATCCCAAAATTGAAAAAAACTTGTGGAAATGCCTTACCTTTAAATCCACTTGCTTGAGGAGCTTCTTGTGTTGAAATCTTTGTTGTGGCAATAGACAACTATTGCACATCCTCTCCAAATCCTGTGGCTAAATCTATCTGCAAAACATAAATGAAATGGTGAGCCCACTATTTTATAATGCACAGGGTGACTCCTCTTGTTCTATAACTACTGTCTCATGACATTCTGAGAATTGGAGGAAAACAATTAAAAAAAAACTCTTGTACAAAATTTATTGTAAATGGATTTGAAAAAAATAATAGCCGGTTAAGTGCTGACAAGTATAAAAACAAAATTTTAAAAATAATAGCGGGGAGGCGCAAGGCCACTAGCCCCCATCACCTCCCTTTAATTTTTTTTTAAAAAAAAACATATAATAAATGGGGGTGCGGGGACACCAGCCCTCATCACCTCCCACAACACACATGTGGTTGCAAGGCCGTAGTGTGTACTGTGGACACTATGGTGCATAGACTGTATGTTGCAGAGTCTGTAGTACACACTGCGGCCCTACAGCTATAGTGGGGAAACCCACTACCCACGACATGGGGAACTCCCCTAGCGCATGGACAATGTCCCGTGGCTAACCTTTTAATTTTTTTAAATTTTTTGGTTTGTAACTGATGACATTTCTTTTTTTGTACATGACATATTCTCAATGTATTCCCGTGTTGGTGTATGAGCTCGTGTTGTAGCTGTATAGACGCCTCTCAACGTATTAATAATTAATTAATTACAAAATATGTTAACATAAATTATTATTATTTGTATTAAATTTGATAACAAATTACAAGTCAAAATAATAATATTTAACAACAAACATAATATTTTGAAAATAAAAGACACATAGAATTTATGTATATAAAATAATTTCTAAATAAAATAAAAATATTTTTAAATATATAAAATTATTCAAACTTAATCTCTCCATACTTCTTAGATTGATATATCTATGCTAATATTCTAAAATTTAAGCCTACTATATGTGTTCGTACTTTTCTATTTTATTCTCAATTTAGACTTTTCAAAAATAATTAAGTTATAATGGGGCTAAGATGCGGGGTTTTCTTCCTAGTTCTTTCCCCGTGGAGCCTTTGAACTAGGGTTTATTATTTTATATATATTTATACTAGCCTCGTCTACTTTCGCCTTAAAAAAAAATTTAAGTTAATCTATATAATCTATCGTTTGCTTTATATCAGACCTTAATTGGTCTTGATGATACTCAAATTAACTTAAAATTTAATGTAGATCCGTAGGATTTTGGGGAACACCAAACCCTAAACCTTCATAGTATTTACTAGCTCATTTTAAATCATCTCAGGGTTCACGAATAGGTTTTCTCTTCTACTAGAATTTATTTTGTTTTTTCCTAGGACAAACCTCTAGATTCCAACTCTAATGGATAGTTCACCTAGCCAAAAATGATCTAAAGAGTCAATAAAAAATATTTTGAATTTATTAATAATTGCTCAATACATTTTTCTAGTATGGCCCAACCAATATTAGGGGAATGTATACCCACTCACTTGTTTTTTTCTCGTCCTTTCAATTTTAAAAGTGAATCTTCTCTCCCACAATTATTGAGATTTAAAATTCATATGAGATAAATATATTATGGGTTGGATATATATGTGTATAACATGCCCATTTCAAGGAGATGATGTTCTATGCAAATTTACTTTTGAGTCTTATATGTAGATCATTATCTCACCTTATTATTAGCTGATAGGCTTCATTTGGGGAGAAACCCTTGACCCAGAAATTGTCTCACGCTAAAAAACTGTTGTTAGAATTGTTTGCACAGAAAACCATTGTCGGCATTGTCTCACGCGGATGGAAACAGGTAACCATTAAACAAGGGTTGGGCAAGTTTTGATAGCACAGAGAATTGACAAGCCCCCGCCCATGGCGATGTTGATACTGCTCTTAAATTGAAGATGAAAGATTTTAATAAATATCTCATGCTGGAGAGAGGTTGCCTTAACAATTTTCCCGTAATTTTTTACCATTTTGTTTCTTCCCATGATAAGATTGAAAGAACCAGGCAATTAGGATCCTTGAAAGAAGCACGCAATTTATTGTTGAGAAAATTCCTCATCTGAAGGTTCTGCACCAATTTTGATGCTCTTAGAAATAACATGAATTGGATGAACCTGGGCGTCGCTCCACTAATAATTCATTCCCAAAATGCTACATAATGCCTTCAAGATGGCTCGTTGAAACTATGTAATGAATCCCTTGCCATGACACTAGATTAGTGGTTAATTGTAATGGCTTTGCTAAAGAGGGGTTGATTCACACCAACCTATTTAGAATTATCCACCAAACAATTTAGAGGTAGCCGCCAAAGGAGATTAATGAGTGTACTTTCCTATGACTCTAAATCTTCCTCTCCAAATAGTTGGGCCTCCTAAAAATTCATATATATTTAAAAATGTAAATCCAACTACAATTACAATTTGGATTTTCTAAAAAAAAAGATAGGTGTTTCGTCCCGACGGACTTGTGCATTTATATTTTCTCCAATTCTGCACCAAAGATTGAATTGCAAGAATTCACTCCAAAATGCAAAATTGAAGGCTTAACTATGTTTCTGCGATGAGGAAGCACTAAGAAATACACATCTTCTTCCTCTTCCACTTACCGAGCTCTTATTACATTCCTCCATAATTGCGCAGACACTGCAACACAAGCTTAGAGCCCCAATTTGTTGTTTTAGCTCTTGTTTTACATCTTCTGTGAAAAAAATGTGGTGTATATCAGATCTCCCCTATTTTGGGGAGACTCTCTTTCAAAAAGAGATATTTTTTGTGCTCTGGCTGTGAAATCTCAGCATCAAACTTGAAAATCTTGGCCCCTGCAATTCCAACACTTTTTATATCATGGGCTTTATAGGAAATTTATGGAGATTTATTTTATTCACGTTCGAAGAATGTTTTGTTGTGCAGAGGAGGTTTGGAAATGGGGATGCCTCTACTGCACTCTACCCATGATGTCATGAAATGGTAAAATTAAGTTCCATCTTCTATAACATGTCGAAGATTGGTTTCAATGCACAACCTAAATCCTTCAAATACTATGACCAAAAACACGCAAAAAAAATCCTTTAAAGAAATCCATTTGCAATTGTGTATTCGAGCAAAAGAAAATGGGAGAATGTTATTGAGATTAGTTGTATTATGATATAACAATAAAATTAATGTGTATAATCTATTTAAAATTATAAATTAGATATTAAGAAAGAATCTTAAGTGCTATACCATTTTGAAGACCATGAGAAGCTTTGATGTTAGTATAAAATGTAAAATATAAAAGTTAATATATAATATAAAATATAATTTAAGAAATAATGTTAAATATAAATGATAATAATATTTTTAATTATTTAAATAATTAATTATTATTTAATAAAAAAAGGAAATAATATTTAATAGGAAAAAATCTGAAATATGAAACAAATTTTGATGTAAAATATAAAATACAAAAATTATTATAAAATATAAAATATACAGTGTAATGTTAAATTTAAAATATAAAATATAGACCTCAATAAAAAATAAAGTATTTAAAAAAATCAAAGAGGTGATGTACTATGTAATCAAATTTCATTAGATGTGGGCATGTAGTACAATATTAATTCACATAGTGTGATAATGAGGTGCAAGAAAATTTATAGTATGATAATGAGGTACAAGAAAATTTGTGTTATATGACATTATCATTGTAGAATAATCTAATTCTACTTAGATAAGGTATTGAGACTCTATCTAGCACAAGATACTATCTAAAACCTTGACCATAAAAGAAGCATTAGTTTCGACAATGATGACCCCTCATAATTGGTTAGATACAAAGTATGAAAAGAATTGAAGGATATACAAATTGAATAAATATGTTGGCATATAAGCATTAGGAAGGCATATAATGCTCAAGTGTAATTTCAAACAAGAAGATAACTCTAGAAGGATGATACATCAATTTTGACATTTGAATGACAATATGGTGGTAAAGAAGATAATGATATGATATGACTTATGTTATCATAACATAATAAATACTAAATATGATGAAGCAATTTGGATCATAAGATAAAGCATTAATAAACATAAAACTATACATGCATAGATATGATAAGGATCATCCGATATAGAATCATAACATCAAAATGTGTCAGCATGATAAAGATCATGATATTGCTATTAGGATTCAATTGTGTAGTTTTTTTAGTCAAACTTATTGACCAATATTTCATGAGTAGTGGTTCATACAAACCCATATCTCATGAGAATGAATGGAACACTTAGCAGTCATTGGATCTAGGTGATGCTCATAGAGGTGAAGCACCAAGACTTCCCAGGAGGTCACCCATCCCAGTACTACTCCAGCTCGAGCACGCATAAGTACAAAGTTTCCTCCATGGTTAAACCCACTCTACTTGCAACCCCTACTCAAGTGGTTCATGATTATGAACCACTACTCATGAAATATGGTTCAATGAGTTTGACTCAAAAAACTACACAGTTGAATCCTGATAGCAATATCACAATTTGACTTCTTGTGGAAAATATCTCCAACTTATCAAATGATAAAGATCATTGAATTACAAGATATGAAAATGACAAAAAGCAAAAACATGTAATCATCTTAAAGATAAGTGTAATATATCATGAAAGTAGCATTATAATAGTAGAATATATGAAACATGTTGTCATCGTAAATCATGTTGAATGATAAAATTATTGACATGATGTAAAAAAAGTATTAGTTTGAAATATAAAAAGTAGAGTGGTTAAAAGTGCATAATTCAAAGGAAAGATATGGAAAAAAAATAAAACCCAACCATAGAGCACGAAAATGCTAAAATTTACTTAATTTCTTTACTTTATGTTCACACAAACCCAATGTATGATTTAGAGTGTAGCTTAGGGAATGAGATGGATAATTTAGTCATATTTTTCAAATTTATGTAACATTAACAAATTACCCACTTTCATGTTTTCAATATTTAATATTAAAAATTTAGAGGATTGCTAACTATTGATGTCGACCATAAAATAATTATATGAAGGTTCTTAAAATGTTGTGAATATTTCACACCAATAATGTAATAAATTAAACAATTCAACATTAAACTTTTGTATATTTTTTCTATGATAAAATGTGAGGTAGAGTTTGAGATGACATCTAGTGGAGGCTCTATTCCGCGATCTTTCATTTCCTCACAAGAAGCTCTTCCTATCACACATTGATGATAAACTATCTCCCAAAGTTAAATAACAAGATAAGAAAAATGCATATACTTTAAGATGTCCTTATCTATGTGAATGGTGTTATCCACTGCTGGAAGGACATAATCATCTTCATCCATAATGTTCCTCACCTTAAAATGAATAGATTGTGATTCCTTATATACTATTTCTTTATTTTGGCAGTCATCCATCCATTTTATGAAAGATAAATAGTCATTTTTATTCATTCTGGTAATGTTATTTGGCCCATTCCAATACTAATATATCCTATATGCACATGTCAAATTGTTCTTTCTCATATATTCACTTATTTATTTCCTATCGGCTAACCATTGCACCTCTTTTGGTGCAAGCGCTAGTAAATAAACCTAGGAACTTTCATGTATGTCTCAAAGATTAGTTATATTGTAATTATTCATTTCTATCAAAAGTATTAATACAAGAAGTTATTAAGTTGTTATTATTACTTATGTGTATTATTTTGTTTAATGCATATGTGTTTCATTTCTAATTATTCCCATTGAATATTACATTATTTACTGCAAAGATTATTTTCGTTGCATGAAGAAATCTATTTGGTACCAAACTTTTGTATTTTGTTTCCATTTTCTTTCTTACATCTCTATCTTTCCTTATTTTTATATGTAGGATTAAGTAGAATAGATAAGGATTTTTTTGGGTATGTGCATCAAGATGGGGTATCAAAAGGGTTCCATCTTTTTTTTTTTATCAAAAATCAACAAACTTTGAACTTTGTGTTGGTCTACTGATGGGGGGGGGGGCGAGTGAATCAGAAAAATCAAAAATTAAATAATTAAAACTAAACTCTCTAAATCAGTCGGTAACTCTGATTATAGTAATCAACCAATTCAACAATCAACTTAATAACTTAAATAACAATACATCTCATATATGTAAATCAATCATTCAAACTTAGCAACATCAGATTAACTCAGATAGCTCCAGATTTAACTCGGTTGACACCAAATTTAATGAGGAAACCCAATTTGGGAAAAAACTCTTTGGGAATTGTGACACATAATAAAAATGTACCCTTCTGAAGTACGCTTGGTTAAGAACTTATCATGTTAAATATTAAAAAACACATTTTCTAAATGTGACCCTATTAGAGGATTTACCTCAGATCTATTAAGATCTTCACTCTGTTAAAAGTGGCCTTGTTAGAGATCTTTAAACACTAATGCAGAGAAATATCCACTAGAGATCTTTAAACACTGATGCACCATACTCCGCAGCTTTAAAACTTTTCCAAGTCCTCTTGGAAACCTGCAAATAAACACATGTCAGTAAAAATCAGGCCTTCATCTTAACCTTTGGAAAATATAGATCCTCTTGGAACCATGCTACTCCATGCATGTTCATCTTGCATCTAGGCTTTCTCTCCTTCATCAATATGAACATGGCTGGGCCATACTGCATCTTCTCACTCACCATCATTCCAATCTTCATTTCTGATCCACCTTGTACTATCTCCACTCTAGGAAAACATTTGTCATCTTTTGAGCCTCCTCATGGCCCATCTCTACAAATTCAGACTCTTCATTGAAGGGTGCTCCCTCATATGCCTCCAAAACACCTCCATAACCCTTCCATTCTTCCACTATAGCAGAAAAATCCTTCCACAAATCTAACTCATCTTCAAGACCCTCTAGGCCTTCCTCTATGATGTCTCCTCCATCATTCACCAAGACTTTTCCACAAATCCCTACACCTCTCATAATAGGTGCATCAAGAGTACACTTCCCAGTACCCTCTTCTTCTTCAACCTGTCTCTTCTTCCTTGCTGCTACAAATAGTTTATGAATAGGCCATTTCATATTCCTCTTTACCCTTAAGTGCCAACTTGTGTCATCCTTAAGAATCTTCTCAATTTTCTTTAATCTTTCTTCACCTTCTTCTAAGGTTCTTTTTAGACTTCTTATATTTTTTTCCCTCTCCTTTCTCTCTTCTTCATGCTCCTCCAAAACCCTTCTTAGGATTCTCAACTCTTCTTGCCTCCTTTTTTCTTCTTCCTTCCTCTTTCTTTCTACTTCCTCTCTTATTTTATTCTCATCTTCTTTTCTTCCTTTAACCAAGTATTCCTTCAACAACTTGGCTAACTCTCTCTCACTTCTGTTCATTGCCATCTTCTCACACCAATCTAGGATTATTCATATCTTAAGCCACCACTTTGGAACACTCTCAGAGGATACTTCAACTCCAAGAATAAAAAAAGAACTCTAAATTTTCCAAACCCTAGACCTTTCGCTCACTCTTATACCACTTGATGCAGAGAGCTTGTGGTCACTAGGAAACATCCTATCAAATCCCCTTGATCCTCCTTCAATGGATCAATCTCCTGGACCCTACCCACATAATAGACCTCTCACTAGTCAAAAATGGTTCTTTCCACTAGACTCTACACCTTGTAGAGAACTCCCATCACCCCTCTTATCAACTTTTTTGATCATGTTTGATCATATCTCCACTCACTTGTGACTGTCCTCATCAACAAACATACCCTTTCACAATTTGATCCCATACATTAGACCAATAACCCTTTAATAATGATCTTCCCTGAACCAAAAATTTATGTTGTTCCATTAATATCATAATTGGAACATAAAACTTGGACCATCTAATCCCTATCCACACTCCATCCTATCCATTCAACTCAACATATACAACTTCTTGATTAAACACAACCGATTTACCTTCTCGCTGTCCTCTTAGATAGACCCGAACATAGTCATCCATAACTTTTGAATCCGATCACATTTCCTTGATCTCTCTAGTAAGACTTGGTGAAACTTCTCCCCCTCCAACATATCCAAAATTTAGGTCAATCCAATAGTTCAATGATGAGATATTTCTCCCGCACTAGACTGCATTTTTCTGAAACAGTAATTCACTCCTCCTCCTGGGACAGTCACTTTCCCTTTCTTCAAGCACATGCCAAATACTATATGCTCTCTTCCAACCTCATGGGGACATCATAAAATGTCTCTCACATCCTCCCCCTAATGATGGGCACTTATTTAATGTTCAAATATGGAAAACTACATTGAAAAGAACCTTTGGATACCCTAGTGAGGGTTTAAGACAGTTTTTGGTAAAATATTGATATCTTTTGTTACACTCAACCAAACACAACCATTAAAAAGCCAAAATGATCTATAAATAGAATGATACCATACCAAAATTTTAAAACTCAAATCATAGACGTTAAGATAGAGAGAATATTCTTTTGAAATGACTGTTATTAGATAAATCTAGAAATTTGCAATGAAAACCTTGATTGTATTACTTCAAACTTTACAAGCTCCCTCCTTTTTGACCATGCCTTCCTTCCTCAGGATACCACCCCACAAATAATCCTATTTTTAGCATATAATACCAGCCAACTAGTTATAACCTCCTTCCAAACTGACTATAATTAGTTAGAACCGACTTGTTTACTAATCTCTATGTTGACAACATTGACAACTTTGTTGTCAATGAGACAACTTACATCATTGTTTGCGCTTTGTGATATATTTCTTATTTCATTACATCCAAATGGACTATTATTGACTTATAAAACCAAAATTTAACCAAACTCTTATCTCTACCCCATTACCCCTTACATTAGCCCTTTAGGCCTTTATTAGCCAACTTTGGAAATTTTACATTTTATGACCCCATTACATTTCATAAGCACTAATGGCCCAAATTACAATATTTTAGACCTTTTAGGTCCTTTTAGTCTTCATATGTCTTCAAATCCTCTAGGATCCATGAGTGAACCTAGTGTTCCTCCTTACCCTTTCTGCTTGGCCCTGGTGCTCTTGCACCAAACACTCTTTTGGAATTTCACCTAAGTTAGGTTTAACAAATAGGATGATTAAATCCACTCGGTCAAGAGATTTCTCTGTTATAAATACTAAAAAGCAACAATAAACTTTGATCTATAAATATAGGAACTACCTTTTCTTGTGTCAGATCCTTTATGCTCAATTGAATACTGGCATCACATACTTCATTGATCTGTTTCTCAGACTGTAGATTCTTCAATCTCTTTTTCTCTGTTCTTCTTGGTAAATGTTCTTCTACGGCTTCTTCTTCTTCTCTGTTAATTACTCATTCTTTATATAGACATAATTTTTCCTCTTAATCTCCCTAATTTGATTTTCCATCATTTGCACTCAATTGTTCAATCATCTTCTTCATAATTCACAACTCGGTAAACCATTTCACTTTTACCTTGGAACTTGTACTTTCCTTGGAACTCTCACAATTTGGTTTAACCACTTGATCTTCACTTTAGATCTTCTCATTGAATTTTCCCATTCTTATATCTTCTAACAATATTCATTTAATTCATATCCTCATCCAACTCATTGTCGCTTTGGATTGAATTTGATCTTATCATCATTTATAATCAATATCTTGTACTTAGTAAAAATTTCTTTGCAACTTGATAACTGTCTTCATTCACTGCTCAGTGCCTAACTTATCTTTGGTTCTCGCTGCTTGAATTCCACTCAGTGTTTGGTAACTGTGACCGACTCACATATCATTCTAATGGCTGACTCTGTCTAGCTCAGTAAAGTAACTCTTTCAATAATAACTTTAACTCTTTGTAGTTCGTGACTTAATCAATCAATAGTACTGATTTGATAACATCAAATATATAGTAGGAAACAACTATATCATCATTACTTCATAGTTTTCTGATATGTATTTGTCACCCATTTAACTTCTCCTCTTAAGACATAGTAACTTAATAAAAATCAATTAATCAATTGCTTGACATCAATGAAAAAACAACAACTGATCTAACCATTTCTACAATCATGATACTCAGTATCACTTGGTATTCATCATCTCCATCAGATCTTCATCATTTGATTAACAATCTCCCTCTTTGGCATTGATGGAAACCACCACATCATTGTTATAGCAATTGATGATGGCAAATTTTCCAATACATAACTATACTCCCTTTGAGTTGATATTTCTGTTTCCATTTTTATCTCTGATCTAAATCTCCCTCTTGGATAAATATTTTGTTTCTGTAGCATACATTATGTTTCTCCTTCATGAATAAATAGTAGGAATTCATTCATTCTCAATTCATCTATATCTCCCTTAAGGATAAATGTCATCAATTCGTTCTCTCCCTCTTTGACAAAAATGTCAAAAGTCATATTCCTGAAAACTTATTCTAGTAGTGGATTATACCTGACATGTACTCATAAAACATTACATACAAAAATATTTTCACAACTTTAGGAACCACCTAAAGTGTGTCATTATAACATCAATTCAGAAATAGATATTCTAATAAAATATATAATTGATGTAGCATGCCTCATGCTCTTTAGTAAAAATTGGATAGGGGAAGAACCCCTAATTTACCTCTGAGATAATCAAAATAATATTTAGGTTGTGGCTTTGTAAAGATATCAGCTAATTGTTCCTTTAAATTCACATATTCCAATCTCACATTCTTCTCTTCAACTTGTTCTCTTAAGTAGTGATACTTACTAGAAATGTTTTTGGTCTTTGAATGCATAACTAGGTTCTTTGATATATTAATAGCACTTGTATTATCATAAAAAATAGTAACCGAATTTGTGATCTTTTCTTACATACCTTCAAGTAATTTCTTAATCCATACTATCTTTGAACAATTCATATTTGCAGCAACATATTCAGCCTCGACAATGGACTGTGAAATGCAAGTTTCTTTCTTTCTTAGCCATGTAACCAATTGTTCACCTAGACATAATGCGCCTCCACTAGTACTTTTCGTATCATCAATGTTTCCATCCCAATTTGTATCAGTGTAGACTTGCAGATCAAAAGTACCTCCTATCTTGTACAATAAATCAAATTCTTCTGTGCCTTTCAGATATCTCAAAATTCTCTTTACCATAGACATATGTGTTTCCTTTAGATTAGAGTAAAATATTGCAACAATCTCAATAGTGTGTGCTATATCAGGTCTATTGTGAACAACATAAGTTGCAATTTACCAATCATGGATTGGTAAAGAGTATTATCCACCTCTCGTTTTTCATCCTCTTTTGATAATTTACATCTAGTAACCATAGGTTTTCCAATAGGCTTGGAATCTTCCATACCAAAGGTTTTGAGGACCTCTTTGATATACTTAGCTTGTGTAATATAGATCCCTCCAGTAACTTGTTGTAGCTATAGACCTAGAAAGAACTTAATCTCTCCAATCATTGACATTTCAAACTCTTTTCTCATTTCATCAGCAAATCTTTTACATAAAGTATCATTGCCTCGAAAAATAATATCATCAACAAAAATTCAGCAATCAAAACTTTATTATCATTGTCACACTTGAAACTTAAACATTATTGTTATCACTTGTTCTTTGAAATGCTATTTTGATTAGATAAGAGTGTAATATCTCATACCATGCCAAGGGTGTGTGTTTCAAACCATATAAATATTTATGTAAGCTACATACCTTGTTCTTGTTTGTATTCTCAATGAATCCTTCAAGTTGCTCAATGTATACTTCTTCTTCAAGTATCCCATTAAGAAATGTATACATAACATCCATATGATATACCTTGAATCCTTTATAAGCAACATAAGCTAGAATTATTCTAACTCCTTCCGGTCTAGCAACAATTACAAAATTCTCTCCATAGTCAATGCTTTCTTCTTGTGCATAACCTTTGCAAACCAATCCAGCTTTATTTTTGATAACTTCTCCATATTCATTTAGTTTGTTTCAGAAAATCCATTTAGTACCTATAAAAAAAATTTCTTTGGACCTGGGTACTAATGTCCATGTCTTATTCTTCTCATTTTGATCATACTCTTATTTCATTGCTTTCATCCAATCTTCATTATCTAGTTCTTCTACAACTTTCTTTGGCGCAAATGTAGATATCAAGCAAGTATTGTCTCTTACCTTTCTTCTGGTCATCACTCCAGCATCCTTATTTTCAATAATCTTGCTCAGGTAATGGTGCCTCCTCACATACTTTTCCAAAATAGGCTTGGTAGCTCTTGGCTCTTCAATATCAACATTCGGTTGTAGAAATCCTTGTTCATCTTCCTCTTTAGTAGGTGCTCTTGGTAAGGTATCAGGAAAATCAGGTTGAACATATACAAAATTCTCATAATCCTCATATTCCTTCTTTCTATTTTCATCATTCCTTTCTGCAAATTCATCAATTCTTACATTTTCACTTTCCACCATCTTGTTAGTAACTTTGTTCAAACATTTGTAAGATTTACTCCTTGTAGAATATCCTAAGAATATACCTTCTTCTCCTTTTGAATCCTTTCCTTCTCTAGAATCTTTCAGAATATAATATTTTCTCCCAAAAATTTTAAAGTAACTAACATTAGGTTTGTGTTCATACCAGATTTCATAAGGTATCTTGTTGGTACATTTCTTCATTTGTACTCGATTCAATGTATAAAAAATAGTACTCATAACTTATCTCTAAAAGTTCTGTGAAACTCCTTTTTCAATCATAGTATCCTAGTACAATAGAAAATAAATCTATTTCTTCTCTTAGAAATCTCATTCTACTGTGGTGTCCTTGGTGCTGACAGTTGTCTCTTAATTCCATTCTCATTACAAAATAATGTAAACTCATCAGAAGTAAACTCACCTCCTCTATTGGATCTCAGACATTTGTATTGTCTTCTAGTTTCTTTTTCAACTTGGGCCTTATACCACTTAAACATTTGAAATGCATCATATTTTTCTTTTAAAAACATTACAGACATCATTCTAGAATAATCATCCATAAACAAAATAAAATATATGTCTCCATAATAGCTTTGATTCCTCATGGGTCCACATAAATTAGTATGCACTAAATCCAAAAATCCTTGTGTAACATAAGTCTTTCTTAAAAAACTAGATTTAGTCATCTTACCCATATGACATTCTCTGCACATAGCATTCTCAGGTTTCTCTAACCTTGGTATTCCACTCACTCTATTCTTCTTACTCACTTTAATTAAGTTGTCAAAATTAACATGACAAAGCCTTTTGTGTCATAACCAAACATCTTCAACTTCAGAAAATAGACAACTCTTCATAGAAGTATCAAGATAAAATAAATTACCTTTATATTGTTCTCTAGTAGAAATTAGACTATCCTTCTCATCAAATACTATCACCTCTCTATATTGAGATTCTAGTTGGTGACCTGTATTGTTTAGCTGTGCAACACTTAACAGATTATACTTTATTCCTTCAACCCAATAAACATCATCACATATTGTTTTATTTAGTAGAATTATAGAACCTTTCCTTTCACAGGATATGGAGCATCATTACCAAATCTAACATAACCTCCATAGGTCAAACTAATCTTATCCCACATTTTTTCAAAGTAGTGCAACCATCAAGTTCATCATATTCCTAGTCGATAAGTGTAGAAGCAATCTCAATCATAACTTCTGTATATTCTTGTTTCTATCTTTTCTCACTGATAGTCAAAGGTGTAGTAGCTGGTGCAACATATTCATTATCAATAAAGTGAAGTCCATATTCTTCTAATCTAGACACATGCAACCACATCCTACTTTTTCGTGAAGAGAAATGATCCCTATTCAGCTTTGGTGTTTCCCTCTTATACATCTTTAGATCTTAACTCAATTCCTTTTAAAATGATCACTTCAGAGTAAGTAGCTCTGATACCAATTGTTGGTCCACTGAGAGGGGGTGAATCAAACAAACCAAAACTTAAACACTTAAAACTAAACTCTCTGAATCACTCGGTAACTCTAATTATAGTAATCAACCAATTCACCAATCAATTTAATAACTTACACATAAATACATCTCATACATTTAAATCAATAATTCAAACTTAGCAACATCAGATTAACTCATAAAAGTCTAGATTTAACTCGGTTGACACCAGATTTAAAGAGGAAACCCAATTTGGGAAAAACCTCTATGGGAATTTTGACCCACAACAAAAATGTACCCTTCTGAAGTATGCTCGGTTAAGAACTTATCCTATTAAAGATCACAAAACACATTTTATAAATGTGACCCTATTAGGGGATTTGCCTCAAATCTATTAAGATCTCTAATCTATTAAAAGTGGCCTTGTTACAGGTATTTAAACACTCTTTTGGAATGTCACCTAACTCTAGGTTTTACAAATAGGACAGTTAAATCCACTCTATTAAGTGATTTCTCTGTTACAAATACTAATAAGCAACAGTAAACTTTGATTTTTAAATATAGAAACTACCTTTTCTTGTGTCAGATCCTTTATGCTTAATTGAATACTGGCATCACATACTCCATTGATCTCTTTCTCAGACTATAGATTCTTCAATCTCTTTTTCTCTATTCTACTTGGTAAATATTGTTCTTCAGCTTCTTCTTCTTCTCTATTCAATTCACCAGCATCTCTACTCTCTATTAATTCCTCATTCTTTATATAGATATACTTTTTCCTCTTAATCTCATTAATTTTATTTTCCATCATTTGCACTCAGTCATTCGATCATCTTCTTGATAATTCACAACTCGGTAAACTATTTTACTTTTACCTCATAACTTGTACTTTTCTTGAAACTCTCACAATTTGGTTTAACTGCTTGATCTTTGCCTTATATCTTCTCATTGAATTTTCCCATTCATAGATCTTCTAACAATCTTCATTTAATTAATATCCTCATCTAACTCGTCATTTCTTCACATTGAATTCAATCTTATCATTATTTATAATCAATATCTTGTACTCAGTAAAACTCACTTTGCAACTCAGTATCTATCTTCATTCACTTCTCGGTGCCTAACTGATGCTTGAATTTCACTTAGTGTTTGGTAACTATGACCAACTACAATATCATTCTACCAACTAACTTTGTCTAGCTCAGTAAAGTATTTCTTTCAGTCATAGCTTTAACTCTTTGCAGTATTTGACTTAATCAATCAATAGTATCGATTTGATAACATCAAATATATAGTAGAAAATAACTATATAATAATTAATTCGTCATTGTATGATCTGTATTTGTCCCCCATTTAACTATTGGATGATATCAGATTTGGACACTATTCATGTTTTGTCACTAATGTCAACATATGTTTCTATGGAAGAAGACAGACTGGCTACTTGACTAGAAGAAGTGTATGAATACTATACGGATGTTTCAAAATGATTGAAGTTGGTTATATCAAGAAGGATGTTTTTTGACCTTATTCCTAAGGTCACTTGGCTTTATGTTACATAATAAGGATGTTATGATTTATTTAGTGAAGACTAGTTTCTGGACTGTAACTGTGATTCTTGACAGAGCAGGTCTCTGTGTTGTGGGTATATCTTACTGGCAAAGATATTTCAGATGAAGCGAGCTTACTGGAGGATAGAAGAAATATTTTGGAATATTAGGTTGTGTTTGATTGGTGTGAGCATCCTAATGACGTTAGTTGTGGTGTGTATTTTGGAGGAGACCTATTTGATGGCCGACTTCAGACATGTAGCGTGTAATATGAATTGTGAGTATGGATTGCAGATCTGGGAGTATAATTGGTGGATTTTATTTAATGTTTAATTATTATAGGTACCGTGTGTATCTTAGTAAGGGGTTAAACAATTATTTGTATATTAGGAAATCCTAATTGGCTGACCTAATTAATTATTTGTTTATTAGGAAAGCTTAACTGAATGACATAATGAATTATTGTAAGAGGGTATACATGGGAGATATTTTCTTTTGGAAAGGTGTGGTAGAGGAAGAGATTAAAAAGAAAGAGAAGTGAAAGATACAAGGCTTGTTTGGCTTATGTATGTAGAACAGAGTTTGTGATAAGAATACTTCATTGTTACTTTCCAAGCAAAGATAGTTGCTATCAAACAGTTCACTGGATTGTATGTTTCTATATAAACTTGTTTGGATTGTGAATCCTTGAGGGTGGATTTAACCTTCTTTGAGTAGTGTGCTTAGGCAGTGAGCCTACTACTTTTCTTGACTCCTAACAAGGTCTATCTCCTAACAGGGACTATGTAATGTAATGTTATAAGAAGCTCCTAATAGGGCTAAATGTTTTAACATGGATACTATACTCTCAATACATTATTTGTGGGTTATAATTCCCATTGGGGTTTTACCTTTAACAATGTTTCCTCAACAACAATTATTGTGTTATTGTGTAGGCATTTTTTGTTTTATCATTTTCATTGCAATTTTGGTTTATAAAGTTTAAAGCATAATAATATATATCACAATTGATTCACCCCCCCCCCCCACTTAGGTGTCTTGTGGACTATTATTCCTAATAGTTAGTATCAGAGCTACTGGTCCTTAGAGAGAAATCTTAACAGCTTGAGGTGATCGTGAAGATGAATTACTACAAGAAGGATAGTCCAAAATTTGATCCTAAAAAATTTGATAGTTGGAAGAACAAGATGAGAACACATTTCCTATGTTTTGGAATTAACTACTAGATGATCACAGAGAAGAATGAAAAGATAGCGACTGAGCATGAATTTGAGAAGGATACTAAAGATCAAAAGAAGCCATTTTAATGTAATATGGTTGCAAGGGAATCATTGATTAGTGCACTTTCTGAAGGTGAATTCACAGAAGTAAACAACTTGGACTCTGCACATGAGATTTGGACAAGATTGGAGGCACTGTATGAAGGAGATAAGTTTACAAAATAGACAAAGCTACAAAACTGGAAGACAAAGATGGAATCACTAAAGATGAGAGAAGATGAGAACATTAGGGTATATGGATAGAGAATTAGTGAAGTGGTTAGTGGCATTAGAAACTCTGGAGGTACTTACAGTGAGGAAGAAGTGATTGCAAAGATACTCAGATCTTTGAAACCTACTTATAGAACCAAAGTAAAAGCAATAGAGGAGATTATACCTTTGACACCAAACTTCACTAGAGAGATTTTGATTGCAAAACCAACTACTTTTGAGGCTGCAAAATTGGGAGATACTTTACCTAAACTTGAGCCAACATTCAAGGCAATCATTCATAAGAACAAAAATGCCTTATCAAGAATTGCGAGAACCAGCTATGGTGACCTGAGAGAAGAGCTTGGAGACTATGCTGAGGAATGGGATTAGATACAGGAGGAAGAAATAAAGCTAGATGAATTGGTATTATTGATCACTAGAAGAGAGAAGAGAGGTAAGGGTAAATTTGAATGAAAATTACCTTTGAAATGTTTTTCATGTAATAAGATTGGTCATTTTGCATCTAGATGTCCTACAAGGGTTCCTAAGCATAAACCTAGGTTTTAAAAATCAAAGTATCCTAAAGACAAGTAATTTTATTATGCTAGTGAGGGCATTTCTGATGATGATGGTGACTATGATGAAATTGGATTTATTTCTATAAAGGATGATTAACCTATACATGAGGAAAAAGCCTTAGTATATTGTGTTGAAAAGGAATCTATATGGGTTATAGATAGTGGTTGTTCACATCATATGACTGGAGATAAAAATAAATTTGTGAAAATGAAAAGATATGATGGTGGTGTTGTTAGATTTGGTGACAATACTCCTAAAATTATCATTGGAGTTGGATATATTTCTATGGATGGAAAGACTAATACTAACAATGTATTACTTGTTGATGAACTTAAGAATAATCTGCTGAGTGTTGGATAGTTAGTGGAAAGAGGTTATCAATTGAAATTTATTGATGGGAAATTCTCTATCAAAAGTAAATTGGGAGATTTGATCACATCTGGTACTAAATATAGAGGTAATGTATTTGAATTGAATACATCTAAAGATTCTTGTTTTCTTGTGAAGGTTGATGATAGTTGGCTGTGGCATAGAACATTTTGTCATGTTAAATTTGATAACATTATGAAGGCAAGTATGACTAATGTTGTAAGAGATCTACCTAAGATTGTAAAGCCATCTAACACTATGTGTAGAGAGTATGTTATGAGGAAGCAGACCAGAAGCAATTTTATAAGAAAATCTTATTCACCAAAAGGAAAGTTAGATCTGGTGCATATAGATCTAGTGGTCCTACAAGAACAAGATCATATTATGGTGAAAGGTACTTTATACTTTTTGTTGATGAATTTTCTAGATTGATGTGGGCTACATATTTGAGATAAAAATCTAAAGCATTTAACAAATTCAAGTTATTTAAAGAAAAAGTTGAGAATGAATCTGGTTTGAAGATAAAATGTTTGAGATCAGACAAAGGTGGAGAGTTTACATCAGGCTTGTTTAATACCTACTGTGAAGAACATGTAATATACAGATAGATATCAACTCCTAGAACTCCATAATAGAATGGGATAGCAGAGTGAAGAAACAAAACTATATTAGATGTTGCAAGGACTATGTCATTGGAAGGAAATGTGTCACATGTTCATTAGAGAGATGCAGTTGGCACTGCTATGTAAACCTTGAACAAAATTTAGATCAGAGAAGGTACATGTAAGATTCCTTATGAATTAGGGTTTGATCATACACCTACTATAAAATATTTCAAAATATTTTGAAGTAAATGTTATATCAAAAGAGATGATGCGATAGGGAAGTTTGATGCTAGAAGTGATGAAGGAATTTTTCTTGGTTATTCTACTAAGAGTAAAGCATATAAATGTTTCAATCTAAGGTTGAGGAAGTTGATTGAAAGCGCCAATGTGAGGATAGATGAAAATTATAAGATTCAAGAAAGAATGTATGACTATGGTGAGATTACAGAGATGAAAGAGGTCACTGCTGAACCTGAAGAACCTTTGATGATTGAAAATGAAATTGAAGATGAAGTGACTAAAGTTACTGAGACTCCAAAGACTCCGAGGTGTGTTAAGAATAACCATCTTGAAGATCAAATTATTGGTGATGCAAATAAAGGTATGATGACTAGATTTAGAGTTAGAGAAGAAATTTGTTTGATTTCTCAAGTTGAGTTGAAAACTACTGATGAAGTATGTAGAGATGAATCTTGGACTAAAGCTATAGAAGAAGAACTTGAACAAATAAAGAAAAACAATACTTGGGAATTGGCTCCAAGACTTAAGAACAAAAATGTGATAGGAACTAAATGGGTTTTCAGAAATAAGATGGATGAGGAAGGAATAGTGGTAAGAAACAAGGCTAGATTTGTGTGTAAAGGCTACTCACAACAAGAAGGCATAGACTATGAAGAAACATTTTCTCCTGTTTCTAGGTTGGAAGTTGTGAGATTATTTCTTGCTTTTGCTACACATAAAGACTTTAAATTATATCAGATGGGTGTGAAATCAGAATTCTTGAATGGTGGTCTGGAAGAAGAAGTTTACATTGAGAAACCCAATGGATTTCCTTTGACAGAGCATGGAGACATGGTTTGTAAGCTAAAGAAAGCATTGTATAGACTGAAACAACCACCGAGAGAATGGTATGCAAGACTGGACAAGTATCTACTTCATCTTGGTTTCAGAAAAGGTAATGCATATAGTAGTTTATATTTAAGAACTGAGGAAGATGAAATCTTAATCATAGAAATTTTTGTTGATGATATAATTTTTAGAGGCAATGATAAGATGAGTAAGAAGTTCTCTAAATAAATGGAAAATGATTTTGAGATGTTAATGATTGGTGAAATGGAATTTTTTCTTGGTTTGCAAATTAATCAGATTAAGAATGGCACTTTTATATCTCACACCAAGTATCTTAAGGAAATGTATAATAAGTTTGGAATGGAAGATTGTAAACCTATTGGAACACCTATAGTAACTGGACATAAACTGAATAGTAATGATGAGACTCAAAGTGTAGTTCAAACAAAGTATAGATCTGTGATTGGTGGTCTATAATATCTAACTCACAATAGACCAGATATTACCAATATAGTTGGAATTGTGGCTAGATATCAGGCATATCCCAAAGAGACACATCTTGCTGCTGTAAAAAGAATTTTTAGATATTTGAAAGGAACAACAAAATATGGATTATGGTATGAAAAATTAGATAATTTTATTTTACAGGCTTATACTGATGCTGATTGGCCAAGTAATGTGGATGAAAGAAAGAGTACTATTGGTGGTGCATTTTTCCTTGGGAATAGGTTGGTTTCCTGGTTGAGCAAGAAGCAGAACTATATTGCTCAATCTACTGCTGAATTAGAGTATGTTGTTGCTGCAATAAATTGCACACAAGTTGTTTGGATGAAAAAAATGTTAAAGGACATTGGAATAATTTTTGAAGAACCATTGGTTATCCATTGTGATAACACCAGCACAGTGAATATGTTGAAGAATCCTATAATTCATTCAAAGACTAAACATATTTCTATTAAGTATCATTTCTTGAGGGAGAAGGTAGCAAAGAAAGAAATTAAACTCGAATATATTAGCACAAAGGAACAGATAGAAGATATATTTACAAAACATTTTCCAAAAGATTCTTTTGAGTATCTCAGAAGAATTCTTGGGGTCAGAGCCCCTCCTTGTGATAAATAATTGATGCAGATATGCATCAGTCTAGTGGCTTTCAGAGCTATATCATTTTCTGGACTGGATGTATGGATCTACTCCTCAGGGGGAGTGATCACAAGAATAAAATATTACAGATGAGTTATGGCACCCTTTTCCATTTCTTCCAAAGGGGGAAGGATTCTATGTGAAAATCCCTACTATTTTGGGGAGATTTGTGTTGAGAATATTGAGAAGATTGTATTGAGAGGAGAAAGTATTTTTTTTATTTGATTTTGGGTTGATGGATTTTTCTATATGTTGCTATCAATGCCAAAGGGGAGATTGTTGGTTGATATCAGATTTAGATACTATTCATGTTGTTGATATTCATGTTTTGTCACTGATGTCAACATATGTCTTTGTCGAAGAAGACAGATTAGTTACTTGACTAGCAAAAGTATACAGACATTGTACAGATGTTTTAGAATAGTCAAAGTTGGTTATATGTAGAAGGATGTGTGTTGACCTTATTCCTAAGGTTGCTTGGATTTATGTTACATAGTAAGGATGTTACAATTGATTTAGTGAAGACTGGTTTCTGGAGTGTAACTATGATGCTTGACAGAGGAGGTCTTTGTGTTTTAGGTATATCTTACTCAAAAAGATATTTTAGATGAAGCGAGCTTACTAGATGACAGAAGGAATATTTTGGAATATTGGGTTGTGTTTGATTGGCGTGAGCATTCTGGTGACTTTAGCTGTGGCGTGTATTCTGGGGGAGACCTATTTGATGGCTGACTTCAGACATGTAGTGTGTAATATGAATTGTGAGTGTGGATTGCAGATCTAGGAGTATAAATCATGGATTTTATTTGATGTTTACTTGTTATAGGTACCATGTGTATCTTAGAAAGGGTTTAAACAAATATTTGTATATTGGGAAATCCTAATTGGCTGACCTAATTAATTATTTGTGTATTAGTAAAGCTTAATTGGATGACCTAATGAGTTATTGTAAGAGGGTATATATGGGAGATCTTTTATTTTGGAAAGGTGTGGTAGAGGAAGAGATTGAAAAGAAAGAGAAGTGAAAGTTGTGAGGCTTGTTTGGTTTCTGGATGTAGAGCAGAGTTTGTGATAAGAATACTTCAATTGAATTGTCCAAGCAAAGACAGTTGCTATCAGACAATTCATTGGATTGTATATTTCTATATACACTTGTTCGGATTGTGAATCCTTGAGGGTGGCTTTAACTTTCTTTGAGAAGCGAGCCTACTACTTTTCTTGACTCCTAACAGGGTTTGTCTCCTTACAGGGAATGTGTAGTGGAATGTTGTAATACGCTCCTAATAGAGCTAAATATTTTAACATGGATACTATAGTCTCAGTACATTATTTGTGGGTGCTAATTCCCACTGGGGTTTTACCTTTAACAGGGTTTCCTCAACAAAAATTATTGTGTTATTGTGTTGGAATTTACTGTGTTATCATTTGCATTATAGTTTTGGTTTATAAAGTTTAAAGTTTAATAATCTATATCACAACCAATTCACCCCCCTCTTAGTTATCTTGTGGACTATTATTCCTAACATTAACTTCTCTTAAGATATGGTAACATAATAAAAGTCAATTAATCAATTGTTTGACATCAATGAAAAAAACCAACTAATCTAACCATTTCTACAATCATGATACTCAGTATCACTTGGTCTTCATCATCTCCATCATATCTTCTTCAGTTGATTAACACTTTGATGAGAAAATCAAGATACACTCAAAATTTTAAGATGTAATAAGAATAAGAGTTGAAGTGGTCCAAATCTATTTTATAAACTACTATTTTTTTTTGAAAATGGTGGAGATTAAGGGTCTCAAAAAGGAGACGCACACAAAGTGGTTCAATATTTTTCAAAACACTATAACATAGCACCTAGTGTGCTCCCCCTAAAATGTCATTTTTTTTAATTTTTAAAATCCTTCTACTGAAAAGTTAGCTAACACCATGTAGTATGTCTCAAAAACTTTTGATAGTTTTTTTATGAATAAGTGATTAATTACTAATTTTCAAAGTGGAATACATGTCTTAAAAAACAAAAATATAAGTGTGCGCCCCCTATATAAAAAATAATAATAATAAAAAATTAGAATCTATTTTTATAGGTGTGTCACCTCTCTCTCTCTCTCTCTCTCTCTCTCTCTCTCTCCCCTTTGTATCTCTCTCACTTCCTTTCCCCCTCTCTCTTTCTCTCCACCTCTCTCTCTCCATATCTCATTACCCAGGTCTCTCTCTCTATCACCCTCCATATATCGCAACCCTCTCTTTTTTCATATATACTTTGATGGTTCTTTCACATCACGAGAATCAAGGCCATACATCCTATTTTTCACTCCTCAAGGTGATTACATCACCAAGGAATTTAAAATTTTCTTCACCTGCACCAATAATATAGAAAAGTATAAGGCCCTAATCTCAGTACTTAAGACCACAATTTGCTGGATGATATCAGAATTGGGTACTACTTATGTTGTTGGCATTCATGTTTTGTAATTGAAGTCAAAATATGTTTCTATGGAGTGAACATACTGGTTATTACTATTGTATGATGACTGACAAAAGTGTACGGACACTGTACAGATGAATCAGAATGAGAGAAGATGAGGATATGAAGAAGGATGTGTGATGCCCTTATTCCTTAGGTCACTTGGCTTAATATTGCATATTGGAGATGTTATAGATTTCTTAGTGAAGACTGGTTTCTGGACTCTGACGGTGATGCTTGATAGAGCGAGTCTCTTTTTTTTGGGGATGTCTTACAGGAGATGATGATTCAGGTTATGCGAGCTTAAGAGATGTCAGAAGGCATATTAAGGAATATTTGTTGTTGATGGCAAGTCGTGTGATTATTGGTGACGTTAGCTATGGCATGTAATCTAGAGGAGACCTATTTGGGGCTGACTTCAAAGATGCAGCGTGCATTATGTATTACGGATCTTGGATTATATGTGATGTATTGTAATTGATGTTTACTTTCTTTAGGTACCTTGTGTATCTTAGCAAGGAGTTAAATAATTATTTGTATATTGGTAAATCTTAATTGGCCAACCTAATCAATTATTGTAATAAGGTATATATGAGAGATATTTTCTTTTGAAAAGATGTGATAGTGGAATGATGAGAAGGTAATTGAAAAGATATAGATGTGTAGAAGCTATGAAGCCTGATTGTCTACTAGATGTAGAGCAGAGTTTGTGATTATATTACTTCATTTGAAATGAGAAAAGACAATTTCTATCAGACAGTTCACTGGATTGTATATTTCTTATATACACTTGTTCGAATTATAAATCCTTGAGGGTGGATTTAACCTTCTTTGGGAAGTGTGCCTGGGAAGTGAGCCCATTGTTACCTTGAATCCTAATAGGGCCTATCCTTTAACAAGGACTATGTATTGTAATGTTGTAATAAGCTCCTAATAGGGCTAAATATTTTAACGGGGATACCATACTCTTAGTACATCATTTTTGGGTGCTAATTCCCACCGGGGATTTACCTTTAACAAAGTTTCCTCGACAATAAAGGATTGTGTTATTGTGTTGAAATTTGTTGTGTTATCATTTGAATTGAAGTTTTGGTTTATAAGTTTAATGTTTAATAATTTGTCTCACAAATGATCACCCCCCCTCTTAGTTGTGCTTATGGATTGGTAATCCTAACACAATCCAATGGAATATCATAGAATTACAAGTCTTTGGGGATTCAAAACTCATAATCAAGAAAGTCACAGACGAATTCTATACAAAATATGATAAGATGATGCCATATAAGAAAATGGTTAACCACCTGAAATTTAAAAAAAAATTAGATCCTACAATTCATGCAAGTTTCCAAGATATAGAATAAAGCATCAAATTCCATGGCCATTATTGGGTCTCCTCTATAAGTTCCACATGAAAAAAATCATGATACATTAGACATAGAAATGGTATGTGTGTTGGTTGGTCCCAAATCCCCTTACTAAACTAGATTTTAAACAGTTTAAAATTTTTGTGTGTTTTTTTGTTCAAACCCTTACTCTGTATCAAATTGGTATCAGAGCTCATAAGTTCTGTGCAAAGTAGATTTTTGTGGTTGTTTGGTTGTGGTTGTGTTTGTGCAGGTTGAAGAGGGAACCTGGTTTCCAAAAGACTAGGTAGAGAGGAGAAGAGACCTAGGTGAGGAAAAGTTTTAGAGATGAATTTGTTGAAGAATTACTTGTAGGTGGAGGGTTCACAAACAAGAAGAATGAAGAAGATGAAAGAGGAAAAAGAGAGAGAACGGAAAATAGAGTTTGAGAAAGAGTTAAGATAAATAAGGAAATCCTTGGAGGTGTTTGAAGAAATAGTTCCCTAGAAAGGTAAAAATGACACTTACCAATCAAGGAGAAGATCACATGGCCTATCAGAAGGATCATTCAAAAGAGCAAAAGAAAAATAAGATAAACAAAAATAAAGGAGGTAAACAATGAAGATTTTATTAAATCTAATGATCAAGTTGAACAAATTGAAGTACATAATGATGATGATGTTAGTGATCAAGTGGCTAATGAAAATTTTGTAGGTTTTTTTGTTGATAAAGTATATGTAGGTTTGCAAAAACATGTTTCTGAAGTAGTGGATGATGTTTCAAAGGTGATGATGGTAGAAGGAAAAGAGTACATGGAGGTTGATCCTACTAGTAAAGTTACATATTTTCTAATAAACCAATAGAAGATAATGATAGTGTTTAAGTGTATGTGAGGGTTGACCAAGGTTTTATTGTTGAGAAATAGCAGGAGTCTCCAAGGATATTCGATAGACAAGACCAAGATTTAATGAATCATATTGATACTAATCAATATTTTTTTGTCAATAAATTGTTATTGTACTCATTCTAGGGAAGGAATCAATAAAATCAGATTGGAAGGGGTAGTACATTCCCTTTGACAGGTCCAAGTACCTAGACAGGAGGATAGGAAGGCTAAGAGTGAAGATGAAACATAATATTTGTGCAAGTTCTAGAGTTGATCCATGTTTATAGTACCTTGTACATTGGGAAGACATACAAGATGAAAGAACCATTTGGATATCAGAGAATAAGGAGAAAAAACATCATTTTATTGCAGGTGCTCACTCAAGGGACTTGAGTTTCTTTTCCCATGGGGAGTATGGTGCAGGAGCACCCTCGAGACCTGATGCCTACAAGAGGTAAAGTTTGAGTTTTTTTCTTTTTTTGGGTTTTTTCATATTTATAAGGTAATTTTTGACCAATTTACATCATTTGGGATGATATTGAACCATTTTAAAAAATTTCATGCAAAATTGTCAAAAATTTGTCAAATTGTCAAAATTGTCAAGTTGTCAAATTGTAACATAGTTTGTAAAGAAGTTTCATGAGTCTCAAAAAAGGTAGTTATGGTTTTTTAGGAAGTTTAAATATTGTTGTAAGACATAAATATGTGATCCCAAACTCAAATTTGCAGTTGGAGAAATATAGAACAAAGAAGTAACTTGTTTTTGTAGCATCCTTACATTATTTTCTGAATGTTTATAGTATGTGTAGTCTCAAACATGCCATTTTATGGAATTTTAATGGCATTGTCTTGATGAATATAATATACTTATAGAAATATATTTTTCTAGTTTCTTGTGTTTTTTGTTTCATTGAATTTCATTGAGTTTTGTGTGAGATATTGCCATTTTGGTGAAGACTGCCCAATTTGATAGTTTTTGGTGAAGATAATAGTCTGCAAAAATGTGTGGTATAGACATGCATAGTACAAAACAACCCTAAAAAAATTGGAAAATTTAAATAAATGATCCTAGTTTAATCTAAAAGTGGTTTGATCAATTTTCATTATGTTTTTAAAAGTTGTGACAATTTTAGTCTTGGTAGGTTGAAACCCTATTTAGGGTTTTTAGTTTGAAAGAAAAAATAATTTCTCTTGATTCCCATGGGGATTATTCATAAAATTTTATGACAAGGTATTTAATTATTTTTTATACAATGTATCCAAAGGAAAGATCTTGATTCTTCAATTGGTGTGAGTTATTAAATGCTATTTTTTCATATTAGAAGGTGAACTAGATTGAAAATGTTTTTAAATATTTGTGTGTTTGTTGGGTTCAAACCCTTCCTCTACATCAAATTGGTATCATATCTTAGAAGGTCTAGGAAAATATTTTTTTTTGGTTGTGCTTTTTTAGGTTGAAGAGAGAACCTGGTTTCCAAAAGACTAGGTACAACAGAGAAGAGACCTAGGTGAGGCAAAGGAAAAGTTGTAGAGATGGGTTTGTTGAAGAAGTACTTGTAGGTGGAGGGATCACAAAACAAGAAGAAAAGAAAAAAATAAGAAGAGGAAAGAGAAAAGACAAAGAGAAAGGAAAATAGAGTTTGAGAAAGAGTTAAGAGAAACAAGACAAGCCTTGGAGGAGTTAGAAGAAATAGTTGCCCTAGAAAGGAGAAAATGACACTTACAAATCAAGGAGAAGACAGCATGGCCTATCAGAAGGATCATTCAGAAGAGGAAAAGGCAAATAATAACAACAAAAGTAAAGGAGGTAAACAATGAAGAGTTAATTGAATATAATGATCAAGTTAAAAAAATTGAAGGGAATAATGGTGATGATGTTAGTGCTCAAGTGGCTAATAAAAAGGTTGTAGGTTTGTTTGTTGTTAAAGTATATGCATGTTTGCAAGAATAGGTCAGTGAAGTAATGGATGATGTTTCAAAGGTGGTGATGGTAGAAGGAAAAGATTATATGGAGCTTAATCCTACAGATAAAGTTGTATTTTATGATAAACCAATAACAATGAATGATAGTGTTGAAGGGAATGAGAATGATGACCAAGGTGTTTTTGTTGAGAAATGGCTGGATTTGCCGAGTTTATTTGAGAGAACAGACCAAGATTTCATGAATCATATTGATACTAATCAGTATTTTTTGTCAATAGATTTTTCTTGTGTTTATTCTAGGGAATATATCAAGAAAATCAAATTGGAAGGGGTAGTAAATTCCCTTTGATAAGCCCAAGTACCTAGACATGAGGATTAGTGTCGTAGCCAAGGTAGGAAGGTTGAAGGAAAATGAACTATCCAACCTTGCAGCAAGATTTACACAACAAAAACTCAAAGATTTTAAGAAGAAAATACATAGATCTAGAGTATGGAACACACATGCAAGCTTTTCATTAATAGGTAAAATAATTAAGAAGCTTCACAATAGAATCTAACATGCCCAACTCAAATGCCATAGACTTATTACAAAGAAACCTAAATATCCTTCCTAACCTATGACTGCAAAAAAACCTCCTTCAAACCCTAGCTTACTACCTTTGACCTTCTGAGATAAGAACCAAGAGCCAACTTAAATACATGAATGCAACCTAACAAGTAGGCCTTGAGATTACATTCCCCAAGAGAAAGAAAATGTGTTACCAACTAACTCCCAGTTGGCCTTTGATCTAAGATCTTTAACCAAAAAATTAATCATAATGAGATATCATAAAAATAGGTCAGCCAAACACATAGTGACATAGGAAAATGAGCCATAAGCACCATCAAAAAAGTAAATCCAACCAATGATTCAAACACTAACCAGTTCACAAACAAGAAGAACACATTGTAAACATAACCAAATAATCTAGCATAACTTTAGGTGTGATACTCCAAAAGAGTTGTGATCATAGGAAAAGGCTTCCTAATAATCTCTAGAACATGAATCTGCAACCACGACCTCCAAGGATCTATATAACTTGACCACGATAAGAAACACAACAACTGACAAATAAGAAGAGAAATACTCAGATCCATTTTTTGGGTTGAACCCAACATGCTCATGAATCATATAGGAAGGCCAAGAGTGAAGAGGAAGCATAATATTTGTGAAACCTCTCGAGTTTATTTATGTTTCTAGTACCTTGTACATTGGAAAGGCATACCAGATGAATGAAAAATTTTGAGATTAGAAAAGAAGGAGATCAAAAATCATTTTATTGTAGGACCTCACTCAAGGGACTTGTTTTGTAGCATCCTTATATTGTTTTCTGAAGTTTTACACTATGTGTAGTCTGAAACATGTCATTGTACGAAATTGTAATGGCCTCATCTCAAGGAATAAAATATATGTATATAAATATATTTCCTTCTTTTTTCCAATCTTTTTGTCTCATTGAGTTTTGTGTGAGATATGGATATTTTGGTGAAGGCTTCTAAGTTTGACAATTTTTTGTGAATATAACAGTTTGTAAAAATATGTGGTATACACATATATGGTATAATACAATGCTAAAACCAATTGGAAAAGTTCAAAAATTAGTCTAGTTTAATCTTAAAGCGGTTTTATCAATTTTCATTATGTTTTGTAAAAGTTGTGACAATTTTAGTGTTGGTAGGTTGAATCCCTACCTAGGGTTTCTAGTTTGAAATAAAAATTTATTTCTCTTGATTCCCATGGGGATGATTCATAAAATGTTGTGAGAAGGTATGCAATGATGTTTTCTAAAATGTATGAAAAGGAAAGGGCTTGATTTTTTAATTGGTTTGAGTTATTAAATACTGGTGTTTTCATATTACTGGGTGAACTAGATTGAAAACATTTTTAAATATTTATATGTTTGTTTTCTTCAAATCCTTCCTCTATAAAAAATTGGTATCAGACCTCAGAAGGTCTTGGAAAAGGATAATTTTCTGGTCATTTGATTTTTTTTATGTTTGTTTAGGTTGAAGGGAGAACCTGGTTTCCAAAAGACTAGGTAGAGAGGAGAAGATACCTAGGTGAGGCAAAGGTAAATCTATAGAGATGGATTTATTGAATAAGTAATTACAGGTTGAGGGTTCAGAAAACATGAAGAAAGAAGAAAATAAGAAGAGGAAAGAGAAAAGAAAAGAGAGAGAAAGGAAAAAATATTTTGAGAAAGAGTTAAGAGAAATAAGGCAAGCCCTCAAGGAATTGGAAGAAATAGTTTCCCTAGAAAGACAAAAATGACACTTACCAATCAAGGAGAAGATCACATGGCCTATTAGAAGGATCACTCAGAAGAGGAAAATGTAAATAAGAACAAAAATAATATATGAGGTAAAAAATGAAGACTTCATTGGATATAATGATCAAGTGGACTAAATTGAAGGGCATAATGATGATGATGATGTTAGTGATCAAGTGGCTAATGAAAAGGTTGCATGTTTGTTTGTTGATAAAGTATATGCAGGATTGCAAGAGCATGTTGGTGAAGTAGTGGATGATGTTACAAAGGTTAGGATGGTAGAATAAAAAGAGTATATGGAGGTTTATCCTACTGATAAATTTGTATTTTTTGATAAAATAATAACAATGAATGATAGTGTTGAAGTGGATGAGAAGGTTGACCAAGGCGTTGTTGTTGAGAAATGGCACGAGTCTATAAGGCAATTTGAGAGACAAGACCAAGATTTACTGAATCATATTGATACTAATAAGTTTTTTTTTCAATAAAATTGTTCTTGTATTTATTCCAGGGAAGGAATCAAGAAAATCATGTTGGAAGGGTTTGTACATTCCCTTTGACAAGTCCAAGTACCCGGATAGGAGGATATGCAGGCCAAGAGTGCAAATGAAACATAATATTTGTGAAATTTCTAGATTTGATGCATGTTTCATCTACCTTGTACATTGGAAAGGCATACCAAATGAAAGAACCTATTTGGAAAGTTTCATGCAAGGTTGTCAAAAAATTCTCAAATTGTCAAAATTGTCAAGTTGTAAAGTTGTCAAATGGCAACATTTTTTATAAAGAATTGTCATTAGTATCAAAATAGGTATTTGTGATCGGTTAGGAACTTAAAATATCATTTTAAGACATAAATGTGATTCAAAACTTGAATTTGGGGTTGTAGAAAGATAGAATAAAGAAGGAACTTGTTTTTGTAGCATCCTTACATTGTTTCTGAAGTTTTACATGATTTATAGTCTAAAACATGTCATTTTATGGCCTTTTAATGGACTCATCTCAAGTACTGTAATATATAGATATAAATATATATTTTTCTAGTTTCCAATTCTTTTTGTCTCATTGAATGTCATTGATGTTTGTGTGAGATATGACCATTTTGGTGAAGGTAGTCCAGTTTGACAGTTTTTGGTGAAGATAACAATCTGCATAATGTGTGGTACGACCATGTAAGGTACATTACGACCCTAAAACCAATTGTAAAATTTTAATAAATGATTCTAGTTTAATATACAAGTTGTTTGATCAATTTTCATTATGTTTTGTAAAAGTTATGACAATTTAAGTGCTAGTAGGTTGAAACCCTACCGAGGGTTTCTAGTTTGAAAGAAAAATTCATTTCTCGTGATTCTCATGGGGAAGATTCATAAAAATTTTTGATAAGGTCTATAATTATGTTTTCTACAATATATCCAAAGGAAAGGGATTTCTTATTTAATTTGTGTGAGTTATTAAAGGTTGTTGTTTTCATATTATAGTGTGAACTAGATTGAAAACCATTTTAAATCTTTGTGTGTTTGTTTAGTTCAAACCTTTCCTATGCATCATTCATGTTAGAATTTGTTGCACACACAAGAGGTATGGTCATAGCCAAAAAATTATCATGGTTGGATACTAATAGCCTACAATGTAACATAATGCTTGTAATTTTGTAAAAACATGTCAGCAATGTCATCAATACATAGATCTAATTCATATGCCAACACAAAATTTACATCTTATCATCACTCCATGGCCCTTTTACCGGTGGCTCCTCAACCTCATTTGTAAGATAAACCGTGCTTCATCCAATTGACACAAGTATATTATTACTAATACATAATACTTCACGAAGTGGGTGGAAGCCATTCACCTCACTCTCACCACATGTTTCCAAATATCTAAATTCATGCTTTACCACCTCATTTTTCACTTTAGCATGCCCTCCACCATCATCACTGATAATGGTACAATTCAAAAACTATAATATAAAATATATGTGTATCCAATTCCACATCCAAAATTTATTTTCATCTCCATATTATCCCTAGGGTAATGGTCACCTTGATGCAACCAATAAAACCCTATTAGAAATCCTTAGAAAGTTTGTCAATAATACAGGTCACAACTAGCATCTCCAAATCAATATTTCCCTCTGGGCCTATCACACTTCCATTTGTACCCCTATAGGTTCTATTAAACAAAATGAATAATTGAGAGGTAGGTGAATCAGTTATTCCCACACAACTTACAAAAAATTTTCATTATCAATAAACAATTAAAAAATAACAATAACAACTCATGATCTATTTGTTAAGTACATTAAATATCCACCAAAAAAGTAAACAAGATAACCAAGAACCACCTACACAGAGAACACCAATATTTACATAGAAAAACCAAACTGGGTAAAACCACGGAGAAGCTACTCATGAAATGAAAACAACTATTAGGGTGACACCAATTAAGGTAATTTGTAAAAAGGCTCACTATCGATTGTGCTCACTGTAGGTTGGGATAACTACCCTTAATATGAATAGGCTCACTACTAATACACAAAGGCTCTTGATTCCAATTACAAAGAGGCCCACTACCAATACAAAGAGTCTCACTGCCAAGAAGTATGAAAATAGATTGAAACCACCATGGGGATCACCAAAACTTATCTACTCACACGATCAATACACTAATCTCCTAAAAATAATTCATAATCACTTCACATAGAAGAGACACATAAGCCACACAAATAACAAAATTCATTTATATTCTTATACTAATTGATACCACCAACCATGTCGGCCAAAAAAATTTGAAATATGTCACACCAAGACATTCCCATGGTGGTAATGAATGAAATGTGGACCACTTAGACCAATAGAACACACCTCAAACAATTCAACATGTAACACATTATCAAAATCCATCAGTTCCAATGGTCATGATGAACACATTACATAATAATAGTTGGGACTGAAACACGAACATGCTTCAAATAGGATTGACCCCAAACAACCAATCCAACATATGTTGCACACAAAAACTCTAAAAAGGGATAAGGATAGATATTTGAATCATATCTTTCGGTGAATACTTCTACTGACATACATACTTTCCATATAGCTACTGATACCACCAAGACTATCAGTACAGACCAACCGCTATAACTAGAACATGACAATGCACAGAGTATGTTGACATCAATGACAACCATTAATGAAAACACCATGAATAGCATCAACTTCACATTCTAACAATCTTATTATTTTTCATTGATGGAAATATTCATCAATAACTCAAAAAACATTACAATAATGATATGAGCATCAAGGTTCATTGTTCTCTAACATTCTCCCCCTTTTACAATAGTAAAAAAGGTCCAAAATCCCCTTAAAAACTTACTCTACTCCCATTGAGAGGAAGCCAACGGGCACTAATCCAAAAAGAAATAATCTTGTAATCACTGGACCAATGCACACACTGGTGCATTTAGTGAAGACTATGAAGGAGAATAACAAACAACTTCCCCCTTAGATTACAACTTCATCTACTCTACTATCAAATTTTCCAAGATTATCTTCATCTTTTTTAATGTAACATTTTCTTCCAATTTTTTTGAAATAGTTAACTATAGGTGCTCTTCCATGCCATAATCTGTATGATGTATTTCCATATTTCTTTTGGTATAGAAATTTTCTTAGTATGTTCATGAAAGTATGTACATCTTCTCTCCAGTATATTTCTGGTAAACTTGCTTCCTTCAACATTTTTCTTTCCACCTCTTGAATTGTTTGATTCATCCTTTCCACTACACCATTCTGTATTGGTGTTCTATCCACTAAAAACTGTCTCTTAATTTCATGTTTCTCACAATGACTTTCAAACATATGAGAAGTAAATTCACCTCATTTATCAGATCTTAAGAATGTAACCCTTCTACCACTTTCATTTTCAACTCTAGCCTTGAATACTTTAAAATTTTAAAATACTTTTGATTTCTCTCTAATAAATGCAACCCAAGCCAATCTTGAATAATCATCAATGAAAAGTATAAAGTATCTCTCACCTTGAAAATTCCTTTGTCTGGTAGGACCACAAATATCAGTGTGTACTAACTCCAGTAAACCCATAGATCAATAGTCTTTTTATTTGAATGATTCTCTCCTCTTATTTCCTTCATGACATCCTTTACATGTCATATTATTTTGTTTTCATAATCTAGGTAAGCCTCTTACTTCTCAAGATGAACTTATTCTCACCAAATTATCAAATTTGATGTGACATATCCTCTGGTGCCAAATTAAACTGTTATTACTTTGAGATACAAAACATCCTTTTGAAGCTCCTTCAAGTTGGTACATGTTTCTTGTTGGAAAGTGATCAATTTTGTGTGTTATGATTCACTTTTGGTTGTCATTTATGGAAACACATCTGGGTTACAAATCAATTTCTATATAGTTAAGTTTTGGTGACTCTGAAATCGACTAAGTACAGAAGCTGAGATACAAAGGTATTTTGGGTATCGAAGATCAAGATCGATGAGTTATGGAAATAGAGATTAGAGGAAGATAGTATGGGGTATGTGTGACCTCCACCTAAGATCAATTTTATTTTGGTAATGTTTATAGCAAGATAGAGAGATTTGAAGACTGACACATAGCAACAGAACAATGATACAAAGCAATTGGAATGAAGCAATGATTAAGGAAGTATGACATGGACTCCTCGAAATCAGAGTTGGATTATGATTATTGATAACCTATACTTTGATTATGTAAGAGTGTCGACTATGCATTTGATATTTGTTTTATTAAATGTATTTTGTATTGAGAGTCAACTATGTAATATTCATATTGAGAGCCAACTTGGTAAAGAAGAAATATATATATGTAAGATCCTTTTTGTTGACCGAAGTATGGATGGATGATATGTTTTTGAGGAGGTAGGAATGGAAGAGAAGAGGATGACAAAGATCATTAATTAGCTATGAACAAGAACTATCTAAGCATTAGAGATGCTTGTTTTGTTTATTACTAAGAACATTTTGTAGCATAATTATATTGTAAGAGTTGTATGCTCAGTTGGCCCATAACAAGGTGTTGCATACCTTTAATAGGGTTGTTATTCCTTTAACAAGGAAATGTACTATGTAATATTCAGCTCCTAATAGGGCTCGGTCTCCTAACAGGGACACTATAATTTAGTGCATGCTTGTGGGTACCATCCCCACCAGGGTTTTCCCTTGGCCAGGGTTTCATCAACAACAAACTATGGTGTTATGAGTACTGTGTCATTTTCTTATGTTCTTTTCATTTATGCATGCATATGGTTAATGTTTAATTGGTTGAAAAGTTTAACTAAGTGTTGTAATACTGATTCACCCCCCTCTCAATATTACCTGATCCTAATAATTGGTATCAGAGCTTTTGGCCCTTGGAGAGAAAGTCTAACAGCTTAAGGGAGATCATAATGGATTTGGATAGTTTGCAAGAAAACTTTGATGATGCACTAGAAGACCTTGAAAAAGAAAAAACAAAGAATGGAGAATTAAGATTCAACATGCAAAGAGTTGAGAAATTTATAAAGAAACTCAGAGACCAGCTTGAACTTTCCAGAAGTCAGAGACATGATCTTACGGTTCAGATAAAAGAAGATTTAGACAAAGACAATTTAGATCAGATGAAGCAACTTGAAGAAGAAAATGAAACTTTGAAACTTGAGAATGAAGCTATGACTAAAGAGATTCAATTACAAAAGGATTCTAAGAAGAAGATTGAAGAAACTTTGAATAGTGCATTAGAAAAAATGAAGAATGAGGCTGACAACTACAAGAACAAATATCTAGAACTGGAAAAATACAATCAGATCATAAAAGGTGAACTTGTTGAGGAAAAGAAACACATTGAGAAAATTCACACTAGCAGTGATTTGATTGATGAACAAAGAGATAGATAGAAACCTAAAGGTGGTATGACTGATATTGGCTTCAATGAAGCTGAATGCTCAAAGAATCGGGAAGAGAAATCAGATGCAAAGATTGATGCTAAAAAACCTACTATTGAAGAACCTAGAGAGCATATCAGACCTTTCAAAAGTAGATGCTTTGGTTGTAACAAGTTTGGACACATGAAAAGAGACTGCAGAGGTAATGTTCCTTTTAAGACCTTTTTTGGTTATTATTTTTATTGTAATGGATATGGGCACAAGAAAGTAGAATGCAGGAAACCTAATCAACATGGATATAGACAAGACAATGGAAGAGAACTCACAGTGAAACCTACATGTTACAAATGAAATAACATTGGACACATTGTGATGTATTGTAAGATGCAAGTAAATTAGGAAAAAATACCTCCTATATGTTACAAATACAATAATCCAGGTCATATAGCGAATTTTTGCAATTATAATGGAGTAAACCATAGAAGAGTGCCACCTCCTATTTATACATAGAAGAATGGAAATTATATTGGCAAGAGTGTTGCAGATTTAAAGAATTATTTTGACAGTTTTTTTAAGAAAGAAGAAGATAATAGCAGTGGTAAGATATGGAAGATCAAAGAAACAAGTGAGACATTGGTTCAGGGAGAGACAGTAGATGCTACTAGATCTTCACCTGATGGTAGTAAAGAAGATTCAACCTAATTGGCCGATCATGGCCTTAGGGGGAGCATTAGATAAAGACATCATAATATATCCTGCCCCATATCTTGTGGATTGAGATCATGTGAGCTTAGTTATGAGAATGGTCGACATCATGGAGTATATAGTTAAGAGTGCAACATCAATCGATGCATATATTTTGATCGCGAGATCTATAGCCAACTGGATAGTATTGGGTAAAGTGAACTTTTATAACTTAACATTGTATAAAGCACCATATGATGATCTATTTCCTTACCATTTGACAAAGAGAAACCTAAGGAGATCTAAGAGAAGAGAGATTCAGTCTATCCTACATTTTCCTTGCATGATCGATTGAAGCAAAAAATTAGAATTCAGCTTTAAAGAGGTATTTACATCATCCAGCTATGGATGCACCTATTATTTATGATGTTTTAGATCAACCTACGTATAAGTTCAAGAAACATCCATTTAAGTCCTATGAAGAAGACCCTGAAGGAGCATTTTCTTAGACACCCTACAGAGGTTTACACGTAGAATGTATTAGGGCTTACATTCATTGTAAGTATGATATACTGGGTATTGATGAAATTTCTACTGAAATGGAGTATATGACTAACAAAGCCATTATGAGAGATGAATACAAACATATTGATCAGTTGAGCATTATGAAAATTGTGGATCTGTATGAATTTGATGAAGAAGAATGGTTTAAGATATTGTTGAGCATAGTACATGATCAGTTCATTTGGATAGGTGAGCATCCTGTAAAGATCTCTAGTGATTTAATTCATGAGATTACTAGATTGGAAAATAATGGAATCATTCCTGTTGTAGAAAAACATATGAAGAAGCAAGTCAAAACCCTAACTCACTCAAAATGCGACAGGCGAGAAATGACTGTGAATGACATCTTTCAACAGGGTGTGAGACTAATTTCTATGATACTTGGCTACAAATTATACTATAGTAGTAGACGTAATACAGTATCAGCAAGATTTATCATGATGGCATATAGAATGGTGAAAGAAAATGTCAAGTATAACCTATGCGAAGTGTTAGCACAATAGTTTATCGAGATTGTAAAACTGATAAAGAAAGATAGATCAAAGACCTTCAGATTTGGCTCACTATTGGTACATATATACATACACATTGAACACAAATTCCCAGGCATGTACCCTAGTGGTTGGAGAACAAGGATACCTACTGGTATTCAGATTTCACAGAGCTACAGAAGATAGAACAGGACATGGGTTGATGGTGAGTTATTTGGCATGATCAAAATTCTTCAGAGGCAGATGAAAGGTAGATACAGGATACCTGAAGACATAGTTAAGAAGTAGAAGGATACAATCTATTTCATGGTTGAAACTAATTGTGTATTATTTGAGGTAGTCACACCAAGAAAGAAATGGTGTTATCCTATGGGATATGAGGTAAGTTTAGAATTACTGACTATGCAAGTTTAACATGTTCTTGCATCTGAGATTGATTCATCTAAAGAAAGATGGGGAACCTATGAGGAGAAATCTACTAAGGTAAGAGAGGAATAGACCAAAGGTCTAAGGAAAATGAAAATTAAAAACATTGTGCATGAATGTGGTGTTAAGGTAGGACTGACAGAGGAAGAGTTGAGGGAAGTAAAAAGGAAAATGGAAAAACAATATTCCTGATTGGCAAGTACTAGTACTTTAGCCCTTCCATATCCTGAAGTTGTGATGATAGTTATTGCACCTACTAGAGAAATTAATGTATACACCTCCTCTTCACCTCAGCAGACATCACAAGATTAAAATATTACTCCTAGAGTAAGCACTAGATCTAGCAGAAAAATCCCACCTAAAGAGCAGAGCACTGTGAGAGAAGAAAAGAAAACTAAAAATGAGAAACACATATGGAAGCCTAACTTGAAGATTATTGAGAAGAGAGCTATAGAGAAAGGTAAGATAATTTCTATTAAAAACTACTATGATAGGTATGAGGAGGCTGATAAACTTAAGATTGAAGATGTTGTAGTTAATCATTTACTTGTTTTCAAGAAGACTCTATTAGAAATTGAGGGCAGTGTACCTGAAGAATTATATGGGAGATTGGAGACTAGGAAACAACTATCACAGATTGAGGATGAAACCATCAGAAATCAGGAAATTGATAATATGCTACCTGTGATATCTCTACAAGAAAGGGATAGAATATTCAAATAATTGAAACCTTTATTGAGAACTAAGATTAGACTACTAAAAATTATGGAAAGAAAACATGATGAAATCACTGAGGAGACTTGGAAAGCACTGGAGAAAATATTAATGGACACTACTCCTAAGAAGACTCCACTTCCTAAAACTACTTTGCCTAAACCCTTAGGAATGGGAGAGAGTTTGAAACTAGGTGAGGCAAGTGTTGAGAAGAGAAAAGTTGATACACAACCATATTTCTATGTTTCTGGTGTACCTGTGACACTTGACACCTCTAATGATGAGAAGGACCCTTTTGAAGGAAAATTTAACAATGCTATGACTGAAAATGAAGAACATTATGATGAAGATTTCAAAGAGGAAGAATAGAGAGAAGCAGTAGAGGATGAAGGACATAAAGAACATGAAGAAAAAGATGGAACCAAAACTGAGGTAAACACATCTTCTATCTTATTGTTGGCAAGGAAAGACAATCCAATAGATGTTGATGTTGATTGCATGGATGAGGATGAGCTTGTAAAATTGGCTTTTACTGCACTTACTAAAGCCAAGGAGAGATCATAGAAAAAAGGTGACAAAAAGGCTATGGTAATAACCAGAGAAATTGATACTCTAAACAAATTGTTTCTAGTACCTATTGTTTTCCAGCATAGAGATGATATTGAAAACCTGAAGATAACATTTGATGAATTTGATGGTTATTATGAGAACTTGATAAATATTGCAGAAGAGAAGGAAAAAAAGAACTACTTGGAGAAGAAGCTATCTAAAGTTTGCAAGTATATCTCATGGGACTTGAGCATTTTGAAAACTACTACTGCAAACGCTAAGAGTTGCATTGCATATGGAAGGAAACTGTTTAGTTACTGCATGAATTCTATCAAGCAGGTTCAGAATATTGAAGACATTATTGCCAAGGATAGGGAAACCTTGAACACTATGATGGATAGTTGTGAGACCTCTTCACAAGCTATAATGGAATTGGATAAAGAAGTAATAATAATTTTGGAAAAATTATATGTATTGGATATTGAGAAAGGGACAGTACTAACAAGATTCAATTTGTTGAAGAGTTTAATCACTCCTAAGCTATCTATAATTTAAGCACACTTATCAAACATGGAGAAGACTATAGAATCATTGACTAACTCTATGCCTACAAAGTTGAAAGAAGCAGAGAAAGCATCATGTGCATTGAATAGACTAACTCATGTTAGTCAACTATTTCTGAAGTCATGGAGTACAGAAGTGAAGATCTTGGAAGATTCCTTTCAAGATGTTATGAAACTGGTGAGAAAGCACTAATCCTATTAATTTTATGTACCTTTGTCATTGTTTTCAAAGGGGGAGAAGAGAGAAGAGAAAAATGAATAAGTAGAAGGAGAAGATAATGTATAAGGGAAGAAGAGAAAAACAAAATAGAGAAAGAAGGAGAGACAATTTTGTTTTGTTGGAACACTTAGTTATTTTTTTTATTAAGTGTTTCCATCAATGTCAAAGGGAGAGATTGTTGGAAAGTGATAATTTTTTTGTGTTATGATTCACTTTTGTTTTTAATTTATGGCAACACATCTAGGTTATAGATTGATTTCTATACTGTTAAGTTTTGGTGACTCTGAAATTGACTAAGTACAGAAGTAGAGATACAGAGGTATTTTGGGTATCAAAGATCAAGATGGATGATTTATGGAAAGAGAGATTAGAGGAAGATAGTATGGGGTATGTGTGACCTCCATCTAAGATCAATTTTTTCAGTAATGTTTACAACAAGTTAGAGAGATTTGAAGAGTGATAGACAACAACAAAACAATGATACAGAGCAGCTGGACTGAAGCGGTGATTAAGGAAGTATGACATAGACTCCTGGCAATCAGAGATTATGATTGTTGATAACCTATAATTTGATTATGTAAGAGTGTCATCTATGCACTTGATATTTTTTTTATTAAATTTATTTTGTATTGAGAGACGACTATGTAATATTCGTATTGAGAGCCGACTTGGTAAAGAAGAAATGTATATATTTAAGATCTTTTTTGTTGAGAGAAGTATAGATGGATGATATATTTTTGAGGAGATATGAATGGTAGAGAATAGGATGATAGAGATAATTTATTAGATATGAAGAATAACTATCTAAGCATTAGAGATGCTTGTTTTGTTCATTACTGAGAACATTTTGTAACAGAATTACATTGTAAGAGATGTATGCTTAGTTGGCCCCTAACAGGGTGTTTTATACCTTCAACAGGGTTCCTTTAAAAAGGAAATGTACTATGTAATATTATTCTCCTAAAAGAGACACTATACTTTAGTGCATGCTTGTGGGTACCCTCCCCACCGGGATTTTCCCTTGGCCAGGGTTTCCTTGAAAACAAATTATGGTGTTATGAGTACTATGTCATTTTCTTATGTTCTTTTCATTTGTGCATGCATATGGTTAATGTTTAATTGGTTGAAAATTTTAATTGAGTGTTGTAATACTGATTCACCCCCCCTCTCAATATTACCTAATCCTAACATTTCTTCCCAATATTCTTCCAAGTGCAATCACATCTCTAGATCTTTTCTGAATCTCACATCCTTCATTCTTGAAAATAACATCATATCTATTCTCATATATCTTTCCAACACTCAAAAAATTGTGATATAAAATGTTCACATAATAGATATTGTTAGTATTATTATTTCCATCAAAATTAATAGATCCTCTACTGGCAATGTAATAAGCCTTATCATCACCAAATCTAATGGAACCATCATCATATTTATCAACTGAAACAAACTTACTTTTATCTCTTATCATAGGATGAGAACAACCACTATCAATTAACCATTCATTTTTCTTTCTTCTAAATTATAAAGAAGTTTTAACATCATCATCAACCTCAGCACAAATGTTAGAAATATTAATTTCACGTTTCTTATATTCTTCAGCATAAAACAAACAATCTTCTGTCTCTTATTCATCATCTGAAATACTAGCATCTTCATTTACATAATAAGCCTTCCTATTGAACTTCTTAAACTTCTGCCTAGGATCCTTCTCTAGAAATCTAGTATCCAAATGACTAATTTTATCACATCTAAAACATTTCAGAGGTAACATATATATATATTTGTACTTTTTGGTACCTTTCATCAGTCATTTTGCAAAGTTTTCTTCAAATTCTTCTTTGTCATCACCATCAAAAAATTCATCTGATTTTGTTTCTTTGAAACTCGTCTTTGATCTTCTCTTTTCTCTCCCAAACTTCCTTAGCTCAAAAGTGGTCACGATGCCAAATATTTTTTCTTTAGTAAACTTCTTCATATCATACACGTCCTTGATCATCAAAATCTTATCACTTTAACTATTTGGTAATTTCATCAACATACTTTCCATGAAATCCTCATCAGTAATAGTGTCTCCTTGGTTCTTTAGTTCATTCACAACAATCTCAACTCTTTGAAAATATCTCTTAGTGTCTTCACCATCTTCCATTCTCAGATTCTAATAGTGTCTCTTAGCTATAAGATTGTTAGATAAATTAACCCTATCATTTCCTTCATAGATATCTTTCAGCTTTTCCAAAACTTAAAAAGGTAGTTTTCAAAGAAATATCTTTAGCCAATTAAGTCTTAGATAAAGCACTAGTAATATCATACCTTTCATTTTTCATTCTCCTCATGTGCCTCGATTTTTTCCTGAGTGGTAAGGCCATTCTGAGGAAACACATACTTTGTGTCCACATGCTTCTAAGTATTATAACCAACCAAAACTAAATAACCTTTCATTTAATCTTTCCATGAACTATAATTTGATACATCAAATATAGGAATGTTCAATTTATGCACCACTGGATAGCCTCAAGTGATTAAGCTGTTCATTAAGGAACCAAGCTCTGATACCAATTGTTAAATTGGACAAAAAAAAGAGGGGGGTGAATTTGTTATTCCCACATAACTTTAAAAAAAATCTCTATCTGTAAATAGTAAAAAAAAATTGATAACAACTTCTAATCTATCGGTTAAGCACATTAAACATCCATGTAAAGAAGTAAACATGATAACAGAGAAACATCAACACAAAGAACACCAATATTTACATGGAAAACCCAAACTAGGAAAAAACATAGAGAAGCTAATTATCATGAAATGAAAACACCTGTTAGGGTGACACCAATTAAGGTGATTTTTAAAAAGGCTCACTATCTATTTTTCTCATTGCAGGTCAGGCTAACTACCCTTAAATATGAATAGTCTCACTTTTGATACACAAAGGATCACTGTCAATTACAAAGAGTCTCACTTACAATACAAAGAGGATCGCTTCCAAGAAGTATGAAAATATATTGAATCTACCATTGAGATCACCAACACTCTACCACTCACATGATAAATACATAGATCTCTTGAAACATATTCAAAGTCACTTTGCATACAAGCCACACAAACAATATAAGTCTTTTCTCTTATTATACTTCTTGATTCCACCAACCATGTTTGCCAAAACAATTTGAAATAGGTCGCACCAAGACATTATCATGGTGGTAAGGAATAAAATGTGGACAACCTTGACCAATAGGACTTTCCTCACGTAATCTAACACATAACACCTTCTCCAAAGTCATCGGTTCCCATGATCACAATGAACATGTTACATAATAATAGATTGGAATGAAACATGAACATGCTTCAAATAAGATCGATCCCAAACAACAAATCCAACATATGTTGTACACACAACACTAAAAATAGATAAGGATAGATATCTAAAGATAATCTTTCAGTCAACACTTCTACTGACACACATTAAATCATTACGGCTACTAATACCATGAAGACTTTTGATACACACAAACCAATACAATCAAAACATAACAATGCATAGAGTATGTTGACATTAATGATAATCATTAATGAAAACAACATGAATAGCATCAACTTCCCATTGTAACATGCGTCACTCCCTACTCGCTTGTATATGGTGCTGAAGTGGTCTTACCATTTGAAGTTGAGTTACCATCCTTGCACATGTTATTGAAGCATTTAGTTGGTGAAGAGGATTATTGTGTGTCATGACTCGCATAGATTGACCTAATAGAGGACAAAAGGAAGAAATAATATGAGAACTTGATTCTATATCAAAATAGGATCAAGAGGAGCTATGGTAATAAAATTTGTCCTAGAAAATTCTAAGTGGGTGATCTTGTATTGGAGGAGAATCGGAAGGAACAAAAAGATCATGAGAAAAAGGGTAATTTGAGCCAAATCGGCTTGGAATTTATGTGATTACATAAAAATCTATCTTAGGAGCATATTAGTTGTCCACACCATAAGGTGAATCATTGAGTGATTCCATGAATATCATTCCTCAGAAGAGTTTATATGCCTGATTCATGTAGTGTACCCCACTTATCTAAAAAAATGATAAAAACTATAAAAATTCTTGGAAAAAACAAAAAAAAATGCAAAGCAAAAAGTAAAGAAAAATAAATCATCCAATATTGAAAACTTGAAAATCAAGCACCCTCGATAGGTACACATGGTGAAAACTTAGACACGTGCTATGTGTACAAGGCCTTTCTATTATCTTGTAGTTCCGCATTCCACGTGTAGTAATCCTTCATATCCATACACATAATTAATCATCACAAACCACTTCTAATCCCATCTCATAATCCTTATTTATTGGGTGTTCTATTATCACACGTGCATTAGAAACCATAGTCCTAATATCCTAATTATTGAGCTTTGTAGCTATAATTTGTATATAGGTTTTAGTTCATAGTTCTGTATATTCATTTCAATTGAGTCCTCTCTTAAGTTACTTGTATATATAGTGTCTTAGATCATCCCTCATGTCACATATTGTTAGGACTTTTTTCACCTTTCAGTTAGTGCTTCAATGAATATCCTTGAATAATCTTTGTCATTGGGTTGTCCTAGATGTCTTTTTTTGTCACAGCTAGTTCCAATTCCATCCATCATTAGTCTTTGATGAATACATACTTCCGCGTATCAGAGAACATAAAATCCCATCAATCAATCATCCCTTTTCTCAAAAGATGTTTGTGGACAGTCACTATGGCATTGATTCCATTTTTAAAATATTTTTCTTCTCTTTTGAGCTCCCTTTATTTACCCTCTCAAGATCACCATGATCCTTTATATAATGGCATGTTTCAAATGGTGAAACTTGGAGAAAGGTCTTGATCTATCATTTTTGCATGTCAGTTAGATATTACCCTGGTACTTCCACATGTGATCCATGTGGTCACATGCTTCACTTGAGAAATATTGTTTTCTTGCGGTGTTTTATAGCATTGTATCCACCTTAGTATTCTATCGCTCTAGGTGATGCTGGAAAAATCCTTGCCTATTTTTTGATCATTCATATGAAACATTTACAAAAAGGCCTTGGTTCTTTATAACCCTAGCAAGCCCTGGGTATTGCTAAATCAAAATAAGTGCTCACTACATTGAGGTACTCATTTTTGGGTACCCTAGCTCAAGCTTCATAATACTCCATTTCACCATCACATTCATTCCACAATCCCCTTTACCCTTAATCATATTTGGATAGGAATGTGAAAATGGTTTCATGTCCTTCCTCTTCTCTTAGATGGTATTTTATGCACGTGATTATTTGAGAATTTTTTATTTTGAATTCGCATTAGCTTCATTTGCATTTTCATTTATCTATTTCACTTAGTTACATTATTATGTTTGGTCATATTCATTTCCATATCTATTTCATTCATTTTCATAATCATTTAGTGATATTTAAATTTCTTAGTTTTAGTTGCATTTTTGTTGCATTAAGTTACCTCATCATTTTGTCATTAATTACATTTAGGTCACATCATCATATTAATTATCATATTAATTATCTTAGATTGCATTATAATATTAATAACACTTTAGTTTCATCTCATTTTTATTTGCATAGTCATATTCATCTCACTCTCACATAGTTATCATTTCATAGCATTAGTTGCATTCTCACACACATTATCCTTTTCATATCTGTATATAGAAAAATATACATTTTGAATACCTTAAGAGAAGGGGCCACAAAGGAAGATATCTCCTAATAAAATAACCTAGTTGGATCCAAGTTAGATTAATACAAACCAAGTGATATAGGGGTATCAATGCAAAATGAGAATCTAACCATGTGCTAAGAGAGAAGATGTTATTGCCTATGTGTCGGGTATAATCAACTAGGAATATAAAGATAATATTGAAACTAATGAAACAGAAAAGATCTGAAGTGTAAATAGTCAAATTAATTAATGAAATATGCCAACTGAACTTTAAATGCTTGAAAATTACATGCTCAAACTTAGAGCTGCAATTTTTCTCCTGAAATAGTTCAGAAACCTTAACAGGACCAAAGCTAGAACCAAAAACCCGAGATCTTCAAAACCTAGAAATATTTCTATCTTAGGACTATGCTGACCTAGAGGGTGGATGGTGACATGTATAAAATCCACCTAGGACTAGGCCAAAGTTTGCATCCACCTAGTCTGCAATATTTCCCAGAATTTGGATTTGTGATAGTAACTTATTTCCGATAGCTCCAGATCCAAATCTGCAAGTTTGTATACCTAAATCTGCAAGGGAAAAGTGTTTTTTGGGGAGAAGGGGATTGCCTTGGTCAATCCCTAGTTTAGGAATTAACCTTTAATGTTAATGTATGTAAAAGCAAAGAAAATGTACAAATTCACCTTTCTTTGTAGAAACCCTAGCAGAGGATACATATCTTTTATCTATAAGGATGTAGAAGTGCTCAATGTTGTTGAATCTTGTAGGAATTTAGGATATCTCATCAAATTTAATAGATCAATCATACCAAGTCATGGATATATGGATGTAGATGTACTCATATTTTGAAATCGGATATGTAAATGCAACTGAAGAATAGATGAACAAACCCTTCCTTGATAAACAACTCTAATATCTTCAAAGAAGGAAAATAAACCTTGAAAGTAACATTCATGATAACGGATTGATGATGAAAAGACCACCAATGAACTCCTTAAAATTTACTTGAAATCTCCTTGAACGAAAAATATCTTGAAATCTTGAAGCCTTCAATAGTTGCAAAACATCTCCTTCATGTCGGGATAATGGAGAGGTGTGTACTCAGAGGGGAGGGGTGAATCATTACCCTTAAAAACTTTCAAACTAATCTTTGTAACCAAATGTTCTATAATAACTGACTGAGTAGATTTCATACACCAAATATATAATGTCAATGTTGAAATTTAAATGCATGTAAAATGATACACATACATGAAAATTAATTACTCGTGACACTAGTATTTTGGAATCGTAGAAAACCCATGTTAGAAGGTAAGAACTGCAGTGGGGATGAGACCCACAAAACTTCACTACTGCAATAAATCAAGTATCATATTAAAGCTTACAAAGATTGATCAATTCTAATGATCTTACCCTATTAGGAGTAACAATTAGATCGATTAGATCTACCTCGTGAGAGGATTTTGCAACACAAAGTATGTGTGCACTCGGTTAAGAGATTTACAAAAATATGGTTAAATCTACTATGTTAGGAGATTTTGGGGGTCTATTACAATTGTTAGAAAGTAACAAAATTGTGATCTGAACAAATACAATCTCACTATTATTGATACAAATCCTTTAAGTGCATATAAAATATATATTACCTTGTTGTGAATGATAATACCTTCTTCTCTATTCTACTCAGTAGTCTTGTCTTTGTTCTGAAAAATGTTTATTACAATGTAGTCTTTGTCCTTAAAACACTTGTCTAATCCCTGATATCCATAGTATGGCAGCTACTTGATCATTGATTTATCAAACATAAATTACAAAATGACATATTTACATTATATCCAAACTAATTTACCTAATTAGGGTTTTACAATAATATCCCTAACCAAAGATCAACGGTGTACATAATTCACATTGATCATCTAAACATAGAATATATAAACAATTAATGCTATGAATCTGTAATTAATGTTCTCCTTGATCATTGTAAACCATTATATAGGTTAGAAAAAAATTCTTACCTAGATTTATTTTCCATAACAAAATTTTATGTGACCTCTGGTCCACTCAATTAATGTTGTCTCCTGGTGTTGTCTCTGTATCTCTATTATACTCTGTGTTCGGTTATACTGTGTATCTTGGTATAGTCTACTACTCGGTAAAGTGTGTCTGCTCAGTAATCACTATACTTGGTTAACTCTGTGCATGATTAGTGCTCTTGGTTGACTTTGTACTTTGGTAATTATACCGATTGATCTATTTGTGACTTTGTTACTGACTATCCATTTGAGTGCTTGAATACTAATGACAACATTCAAATCATTTTTGGAGTAACATTCTCCCCCTTTGGCATTAGTATCAAAAACTTATATATGTACACACACTATACATGGTGAATCCCCCTTTGTACATGCTCGGTATATGTATATGACTCCCCTTGATTATAGTATCCCCCTTTAGTATACTTATATACATATATTTCCCCCTTTTTTGAAAATAATGACAAAAGGAATAGAACTTACAATTTGTCAAAAATGTTAGGATTGGCTTGCTTGAGATTTTTCATTACCTTCTCCCACTCCTCCTTTAAATTCTCAAGGGTTAATAGCACTAAGTTTAGCTAAGTATGCATATCACATATGCTTTTTGTGACTGGCAGTTCTGGGTGGAAATCAAAGTTTTTTCCAATGTCACATGTTTCTGCATCATAACCACATGTGGTAGTAACATTGCCTATCACTCAATTACTTGTTCTCTGATTTGATCATCTTCTTTCTTTAAATCTAGTCTCAACCGATGGTTTTGGAGAACCTTCGTGTAATGCATTTGCAATGCATGTTGCTCGGTTGATAGACTATTTGCAATATCTTTTAGATCTTGATCTATTTTCTTCATCTTTTCACTAATCTCGGTAGTGAAGTGATCTAAAGTGCATAATTGATGTAGAATTGTAATGGATTTAGATATAATAGTTTATATTCCATTTACAAATTCAGACAGAATTACCTTGTTTACTATCACTGCCTGGCTGATCTTTTCAGTAACTTTATATTGTATCTTCTTTTCTTCTCAATCTCCCAGTTTCTGCTCGGCATCAATATTAGATTTATTAATTGCCTCGGTGAGCTATACAAGTTGATCAAGTATGGGGGTTGATTAGGAAAAACTTGCGTGAGAATCTCCTTAGCAGCCTCTAGCACCTGTACACTTTTGCATTCTTGCCTCAGCTTGTCATGTGTTTCTTTTCGGGTGTAGAGTTTACCATACCTTGTTAAAGCTTCAGGGTCAAGTGTTCATGGATCACAATCAAGTATGTCAATGATATCATCAAGCGTCACAAGACCCTTGCTTCCTTTCCTCTTTTTCTTCTTCTTCTCTTTGGTGCTCGATGAAGGATGTAATGTCAATGCCAATTGATCCATTCACTTAATTTGTTGCTTTGTTGGCTTGGTACTTGGTGTGATGAATTGGGAAGGTGCCTTGATAGCTAACCTTGTGTCTATAGTAGAAGTGTCTACCATATTTTCTTTATTACCTTCACCTTTTTCTACTGCATCAGCGGTATCTTTTGGTGCATCACCTTGTGTTGTTCCACCACTATGCTCGGTCTATGTGTTGGGATTAATGGGAAGTAGTAATGAGAGGGGAGGGGTGAATCAGTACCTCTAAATATTTTAACACTTTTCACAATTCATCATTAGTAATCTTTCATTACTGCATTACTGACCATTACTATTGTTCTTTCTTATGCATGTAGTATTATTCCATAATCTTTAATTGTTTGCAACACTCATAGAAACATTCATGAAAATGATAAACACATAACACAAGATATGGTATCATAGAAAACTCCTGTTAGGAAGTAAAAACTGCAGTGGGGATGGCACCCACAAAACTTCACTATCTGCATAATGGAAGGGAGCCGGTAAAGGATTACAATTGATCAATTTTGATGATCTACCATGTTAGGAGTATTAAGGTGGAGACCGGTTAATATCTACTCTGTTAAAATCTTTAGCAACACTAATTTTAGTGTGCACTTGATTAAGAGATTTACAATAACATTGTTAAGTCCACCTTTCTTGAAAGGATTTCTTATGTTTACTACACTTGTTAGAATGATTACATATGTTGACCCGACTATATGCAATCTTCAATTGCTGATTATAGATCCATTAAAGCTCTCAAAATAATAATATCACCTTAAGTGACTGATTAATACTTTTGTCTGCTCATCAGTAGCCTGTGTTCATGTTCTTGAAACTGATTTGATTCTTTTCTGTCCTTCTGCATGAATTATATTGTATGGTCTCTAGATGCTCTCCGTTGCTACAATCTTCATTGAACAACAACTATTCTCAATAGATTGAGAATCTATTTATACAAGTGTTTGACCTATCTTTGAATCACGCATTACAATGTTAACTTTCACATCCAAGGTTTACAAATTGACCTTGATCTTTAGTTTGCATGTTTTAAATAAGTAAAACTAATTAAAACAGTAATAAATCCATTGCTTCCTCCGCACATAATGGATTTAAAATCAAATCAAGAAGCTATAAATAAAACTTCAGTGATTTATCTGACATGGAAAGTCAAATCCACTTTTTGCGGGATGTAACTGACTGTCAGTTCTTGGTCATTAGGTTGAATTGAAAGTCTATCAGTGTTCCTTTGTTTGAACTGATCATTGGGTTCCCTTTATCTGTTGGGTTCCACTATGTGTTGTTCCATCAGGTTGCACTATTGTTACCTGTCGGGTTTCATTAACCTTTTTGTCATCGGATATGCTTTGAACTTTGTAGTATTAGGTAACCTTGGCATCAGGTAGTGTTGTGCCCTGTCTATTGGTGTAAAGTAAACCGATGGTGCAGATCATGTTTTTCCTTGTGTATACTAATGGAAAAATATAATGCCTTCAATCTCCACATTTGACATTAGTATCAAAAACTGATATGTGCACAATACTAAAGTGTTTAGTATGTATGCCATGTCTATATCCTTGTCATTATATGACTCCTCCTAACTATATGCATCAGTATAGTATAAGTATATATGTACATATGTATACTTGTCTCTTTACTATACATTCCCTATTCTTTTCTCTTTCAATTCTATGACTGTACATATCATTTCCTCTTTTCATATTCCCCTTTATACTAACTGAACTCTACATATCATTTCCCCCTTTTATTTGATACTCATGACAAAAATGTATAACTTATAAGATGCCAAAAATTGTGACAAAAATGTGTAACTTACAATGTGTCAAGAATATGAGAATGAGTTGTCTTGATGTCTTCGAGAAATTTCTCCCATTTTTCTTGTAGGAGTTCTAGGGCCATGTGCTCTAGCTCTAGCCTCACATGAATATCATAAATGTTGTCTAGGATAGACATTTCAGGGGTGGAAATTAGTGTGTTTGCCTCTTTCACATGTTGTTGCAGTAGTGAAAGTGTCAGTAAGAGCTGAGCTTGGAGCTCATTTACCTCATCTTTGTATTTTGTCTCTGCAATCTGTATGTCCTGTCTCAATTTTTTAGCCTTTTTTATTTTCTCAATGTGAAATTTAATTGCCTCTTCATTATTTGTTAGATTTTGTGCACTTATATTTAGATCAACATCAATTTGTGCTATCTTGTCAGTATATTATTTTGAGAGTTGATCAAGTGTACACAACTTCTGTATTAAAGTAATAGCTTCTAAGATTATTGGTTCTATTGTGCTAATCAATTCAGAAAGCTTTACCTTTTTCTTGATGCCACTTCCTAGCTTATCTTCTCAACTAGCTTGAACTCATACTTTTGTTCAAGTCTTTCTTCCATGACCTTCTCAACATCGATGTTCTATGATGTGATTGCCTCTGTGAGAACCACAAGTTGATCAATCATCAGGGTTGTCTGGTCAACATCTACATCAAGTACTATTTTCTGAAGTATACCTCTTGCTACTTCTAGTACCTTTTCTTCTTTTGTTTCTTTCCTTAATTTGTCCTACATTTCCTTTCTCTCACAGATTTTTTCATATTTGGTCAATTTAGTTGGATCCAATGTCCGCGGATCACAAACTGGTATCTCAATGATTTCATCCAGAGTTACTAGATTCTTATGCTTTCCCTTCTTCTTCTTTGGCACTTGTGGGGATGCAGATGTATGAACTACCATTGCTTGTTCATTTTCTCTCTCTGAAGTGCTTGGTGAAGGCTTTGTAGAAGATGCTTCTTGTGTTTTTTGCTCGGGGTGCACCTGTCTATTTGGTGAAGATGTCTCTCCATCCACCTTGGGTGTTTCTACATATTTTTCTTCTGTTTTCTTCTCCATCTCATCCTTCTTTTCCTCTTCACTCTTATCTTTCTGCTTGTCCTCCTTTGTCTTTTGTGTTTCTTCTTTATTTTTATCACTAGAGTTATCTTTCTAATCATTGATAGCAGCTTGCTCTGCAGTGGTGTCCTTTGTAGTATTTGTAGTTTCTGTTACTCTAGCATCACCCTTGTCCCCGGGTGTGCTTGTGTCCTCTACAACAGATCCATCATTACCCTCTAAAATATTGATTGCCTTCATTAATACAGGTGTGTGTGAGAAATCACACCTTCATGAAATTAGTATTAACAACTACAATTCTATGGAAAGAAATAAAAATTTAGCCTAAATAATTGCAATTAAATCCATGACATCTCATGGTTCTGTAACTAGAATTTGTTGAAAGAGCTCTCAGCCCTAATCTCTCTCAAGGACAATCCTAGAATGAGAAATTGATAACAAAAATGCCTAAATCTAACTCAATTCTCTCAAATGATGTAAAATTCTAACTCAAATGCTCATGATTATGCTCTCAAATCAACAATTTACTTCTCAAAATGACCAAAATGCTCTCAATTTCTCTCAATTTCTCACAAATTGCCTATAATAATGATGCTATGCATACAAAATAGCTTGTATTTATAGAAAATTCCCAAGGGTAGGGGGTAGAGTGAATTGACCATGGGTTAGTCCTTGGTTGAGTTTGATCCCTCAAATGGTTTCAAATGGGGGGACCATTTAAATGGTTGTCCTCAAAGGGTGGGACAAGAAGACAAAATCCTCAATTCTCATTGGTTGATCAAATTGAGTTGAAAGAAAATAGGATTTATTTAATTCAATCAATTAATTAATTTAGCCATGTAAGGGTGAATGGGTTGGATTTGATTTTTGATTTAAAACTATACAATTAATTGATTAAAATCAATTGTATAATTTTGACTGATCCCTTTTATGGTTGAATTTGATTATTTGATGTCATTATTAATTTAATCCTTTGATTTTAATTTGATTTTGTCCAATTTTCTTGATAAATGTCCATTTGAATGATTTTGATCCATTTTGATGAGATTTAGGGCAATTGGCTGAGATTTGCAAATTTGGATGATTAAGAAAAACCTGGTCAATTTTAGGTGTCTACAAATGCCCCTCTTTGAATTGATGTGCAGAGCGCATTGATTTGATACTGATGTCTGATTGATTAACTGATGCAAAACCTAATATTGATAATTTGATTGATATCCTGATGTGAAAACCCTGATGCAGAACTTGATGTGAAACCTGATGTAGAATTTGATGTGAAACTTTGATGCAAAACCCTAATGTGAAACCTGGTGCAAAACTTGATGTGAAACCTGATGCAGAATACCTCACTGATAAAGTTTGAAATTTTAATGCCCCAAATTTGATGTAAGATATGATGTAGAATCCCAGTTTGATGATATGATGATCTTTATACACATGTGGATTCATGGATTTCTGATTTTTATGTTGCACATCCAAATTGCTTCCAAAATACTTGGGAATTGTGGGTGAATAGGAATAATATGGAGGGTTCATATGGATTGATGTTTGGAAATTCTTCAAGTATGTATGCCTTCGTTGATCTTGATACATGGTAGGGTAAGTAAATGGAGAGTTAGGGATGGTAGGAATGATTGATGGAGGAATATAGGGACCTTATATGGATGGAAGGGATGAAGACTTTATCTTTGGGACATAGCAACCCAAAATGGATTTGGAGAATGGTGAAGGCATATGGTTGTGTTTGAATGGAGGAAGATAAGGTGTGAAAGGGATATCAATATCTTTGGAATGAACTGCATTGTTGAGGTTCTCATCTTTAATATTTATCTTTATACCAATAGGCTCATGAAGAACTTTCATAGGAACAACTTTGATAGGATCAACTGAGGTTTGAATAGATTTATTATCATGCAAGGGATTTGGAGGAATGATGGTTTCTTGCGGTGAATATGGAGGAATATGAAAAGGAGTTGATGGGATACTTCGATCTTGACAAGGATCTTCGGATGATGTAGAGAGAATTCTTTCCTCTTGATTTTCAATATGTTCATTGGAAATGGTGGAAAGGATATCTTGATCTTGCTTGGGAAGTGGACTAGGTATAGAGCTTGGAAGGACACTTTGTTCATGAAATGGGAGGATATTAGCTTGGAAGACATGAAAGGGTGCAAGGGGATCATCACCGGATTCTATGGATATGAGACCTTCATCAAATATGGGAGGGGATTGTATAGAATCTTGATCTTGATCTTTATTGATATTTGTTTCTTTGCACTTTGGATTAACCTCTTGACATGGAGCCACTTCTAAGGAAATGGTAGATGTTGGGATATGTGTGGGGAATGTTTGGAAGAATGATGGAGAATCCTTTTGAATAGGCATTAAAGCACATGGAAGCTTAGGTTCCATGATATTTGAAGGATGAAACGATATGCAGAAAGATGTAAGTTAGCTTGGATTTATTTTAGAGGTAGCCCTTGAGGGTAGACATAGTCAACTGGAAAAATATCATCATTAGGTTCACTCTTTGATGGAGGAATTTTGGATAGTTGTGAAGCTTTGTGAGATGGATGAAGGATGAAAGGAGTAAAGGCCATGGGAGAAACCTTGCTAGATAGAGGTTTGTGCATTAGATCTTGCTTGAGAGTGATATCTTGCTCTTCATTCTCTTTATCACAAATAGGGTGGTCATGACATTTCTATTGATCCAAGATAGGTTTGTTGCTCTCAAATTCCTCTTTTTTTGGAAAAGATGAAGATACGGATTGCCCATCATCATAAAGGAAAGGACAAATTGATCTTAATGATGGCTTGTTAGATGATGTATCCTTTTGTTTTTCCTCATCCTTCCTTAAGATTGATGTGTCATATTTATATAAATATGCTTCTTTAGCCCTCTTCAAAATTAAGTGCATTGTCTCCATAAACCTGGGATTTTGGGATGCTTCCAAAATTTCATCTTTGGTAACTTCGTCGTATTGAGTCCTATGGAGATTTTGATCTTGATTTTCCATAGGATTGATTCATCTTTCAAATAGATTCATCATTATAAATGTTTTAAGGAATATGATCTATTTGTTTCACTGGATAGAAATAAATCCAAAAAGGGTATCCAAATATGATTTCAAAATATCTCCAAACCCTTGGGAAATGCCCTTGTTTTCCCTTATTTGATTCTGGGCGACACTTTCCTGTGTGTAGGCGGCCTTTAAATGTTGGTACATGGTTACTGGAATTCCTCTACCTGGCACTCTATAGTTTGCAGGTGGCACAAAATTGTTTATAGGTGGCATAGAATTTTTTGTAGGTGGCACAAAACTGTATGTAGGCAGCACAAAATTTTTTGTAGGTGGCTCTTTGCTGATCAAAGTTGAAATTTTCAATTTCTTGGATTTTAAAAGTTTTAATGGTTTTGATCAGAACTGTTAAAGAAGATTCTTGAGTGAAAATTAAGTACAAACTCAACACTCACATCAAATTTGCACCATATCCCTAAAACAACACTAAAAGTGTATGTTCTCGGATGTTTTTACAAGTATAACATAAGAAAATCTTCCAAGCAATCTACCTAGAGTCAAATTTGGCTTTTAACAATGGCTCTATATGGTAGGCTTACTATTTTAACCGGTTTTAATCCCACCTCCATTCTAAATGATGTCAAGTTCCTTTACCCCCTTGTAGGCTTCCCACACGCACAAAAGTATGTTTTTGTGCAATCCCAAAGGACTACTCGAGGAAGTGAGGATGACTTGCACAAAACTTAGTCACTTTCTGATTAAGGTAAAGTGCATTTTTTTTATAGTGGGTTGAATGATATCATGGAAAAAGTGATTGTCTCCCACTTTGGGTCTTTCCCTCTCACCGCCTTCGTAAAGGAATTCTCAAGAGGCAGGCCCTCTAAAGCTCTAATTTAATCTAGCGTATATGGAAAAATAATAAATCAAACTCGGTTCAACAAGTTTGGGAGTTTGATTCACTTAGAAAGTGAAGAGCATATCCCTATTACCATTCCTTGTTTAAAACGCCTCAAATAGGCCTGTTCTTTTTCAACCCCTTCACAAGGGGGTTCTTAAAATTGAAGTGTTTGGTTCAATTAATCCTCCCTTTCTTTCTACCACCCAAACTTGACACTTTTGGCTTTTTGATCAACTTCAAAAAGTTGAGAGCATATACCTAATGTCTCGTTTGAATGGAAAATAATAGGGTGTCCCTAATTATGCTAGATTCAAAGGAATTCACCACAATTTAAGCAATGCAAGCTTGATTTTAAAAATACCTTGTTTTGAAGCAAGCAAAGGCTAGGTGCAGTTTTTATGGATTTTTCTTTTTTTACTCACCTAGTGGCAATCGTTCCCACCCCGGATCCTCCAACAAGTTTGTCAAAGTAACAAAGACAAAGTGAAAAAAAACTTGCAAATCCAATTAACTATCACTCCTAAGTTCTTTTGATCAAATTTTTCAAAAAATCAAGCTTAAAGAACTAAAAATGAAAATCAATCAAAGAGTAGGGAATTTTTTTTTGTATGCAAAAAATACTTTTATGTAATGATCATACAAATGTTCTTCTTCTTTTAAACTTTATAAAATATTGGAAGCATGAATTTCCTTAGCATGTTTAGTTTGTTCTCTTACCTCTTTGCTAGGCTTTGTCACTCTCTTCTCTAGTTTCTGTACTTTTGGATGATTTTTCATCTGCAGGAATAAAAAATACAGAGAGTTAGAACAGTGAACAAATCAATTAGAACTTGATAAAAATAAATAAATTTTACGCGGATTTTAACAACTAATAAGTGGATTTTAATTGTTACAAAGCGGAATTTAAAACTTTAAAGGAGACAATTAAAAGTTAACACGTGGCTTTGAAAAATCCATAGGCAGCCAAAGAAAAACCACAGGTGGCACAAAATGTGCAAATAGCGGTCAAAGAGTAATAGCACGTGGCTCTTGAAAGATCACAGACATTCTTTTTTTGTTAATAGGTGGCCCTTTAAAGAACTAGGTTGCACACTTTATCTCATACGCGGCCAAAGAAAGTAAGACAGAAAATAGAGTAAAATCTGCAGGTGGCTCTTAAATCTTTGTAAATGGTATTTAAATCTTTGTATGAGGCTCTTAAATCTTTGTACATAGCTTTTCATATGTTTTCTGCAAAATGAACAAGAAAGTGAAGCAAAACACACAAAAATATGATAAAACGATGAAAAATGAGGCCTAAAGCCCCACGGTGGGCACCATTTGTGTGTGAGAAATTACACCTTCATGAAATTAGGATTAACAACTACAATTCTATGGAAAGAAATAACAATTTAGCCTAAAGAATTGCAATTAAATCCATGACATCTCATGGTTCTCTAACTAGACAATGTTGAAAGAGCTCTTAGCTTTAATCTCTCTCAAGGACAATCCTAGAATGAGAACTTGATAAAAAAAATGCTTGAATATAGCTCAGTTCTCTCAAATGATGTGAAATTCTGACTCAAATGCTCATGATTATGCTCTCAAATCAACAATTTCCTTCTCAAAATGATCAAAATGCTCTCAATTGCTCTCAATTACTCACAAATTGCCTATAATATTGATGTTATGCATTCAAATTTTCTAGGATATGAAATGCATACAAAATGGCTTGTATTTATAGAAAATTCCCAAGGGTAGGGGGTAGAGTGAATTGACCATGGGTTAGTCCTTGGTTGAGTTTTATCCCTCAAATGGTTTCAAAGGGGAGGACCATTTAAATGGTTGTCCTCAAAGGGTGGGACAAGATGACAAAATCCTCAATTCTCATTGGTTGATCAAATTGAGTTGAAAGAAAATAGGATTTATTTAATTCAATTAATTAATTTAGCCATGTAAGGGTGAATGGGTTGGATTTGATTTTTGATATAAAACTATACAATTAATTGATTAAAATCAATTATATAATTTTGATTGATCCCTTTTAGGCTTGAATTTGATTATTTGATGTCATTATTAATTTAATCCTTTGATTTTAATTTGATTTTGTCCAATTTTCTTGATAAATGTTCATTTGATTGATTTTGATCCATTTTTATGCATTTTGATGAGATTTAGGGAAATTGGCTGAGATTTGTAGATTTGGATGATTAAGAAACACCTGGTCAATTTTAGGTGTCTACAACAAGCATATTGCTTTGAGTTGTAGCTTGGGCTATATCCATAGTGGTGTCCTGCTCGTCAGTTTGATCTTTTAGAGCAGTGACATCCTCATCTTTTTGTACTTGGTCTGTAGGGTCTTGTTCTATTAAGTCCATGACTGAAGTGTCCTACATTGTCTCACCAGCAACATTAATTTCTTTTCCTTCTGATGTCTACAATTCTTGTTGATGTCCCTGATCCTTAAGTGTTATGAATATAACATCATCTTTCTTTTATGGATATTTATCATAGTCATAATTTGTGATTTCTTGAATGTCAAGATCATCCATTACCTTGTCCAAGTCAATTTGTTCCATATCTTCACTGTTGTCCAAAGCAATGTGTTGAGGACTTGCCTTGTCTTTCTCCTCCTCTCTATGAGGTGTGTCAGTGAGAAGTAACTGATTCTCACCACTTATTGACTCTACTGGTAGATATAGGAGTTGTCTCCATTTTTTTTCAGTCATTGTGTCCAGCTCTATGAACTTGTCTTCAAGTACTTTGTAAGCCCTTATTTTGGCTACAAATTTACCTAAATTCTTCTTTATTATCTCTTTGATTTCTTCAATCTTAGATTCGAGAGGCATTAGTTTGACAAGTACCCTCTCCCTTGCTTCTCTCTCAGTCTGTAGAGCATATGACCACTGTTGGGATATTCTATTACCCTGACCTTTAGGTATTTGGTTGATGAACTCAGCTGGTACATATTTGTACTTTACCATTTCCCTTATTATGACATCTTGTATCTTGTTTTGGTCATCTAGTGTGAGTGTATCCCATTGTATTATTCTTTTGTCATGCATTGTGCCAGATGCAGCAATAGATTCAGTATCCTCATCAATTGTTTGATTCATGTAATTCTTCTTCACTACATCAGGCTCATCTTCTTTAGAGTCCTCTATGTCAGCCTTAGTTCTGACCATTCATTTTCTCCTCTTTGGGGGTGTGGCCTTAACAGTTTTCTATTCTAACTCAAATGCTCATGATTATGCTCTCAAATCAACAATTTCCTTCTCAAAATGATCAAAATGCTCTTAATTGCTCTTAATTACTCACAAATTGCCTATAATATTGATGTTATGCATTCAAATTTTCTAGGATATGAAATGCATACAAAATGGCTTGTATTTATAGAAAATTCCCAAGGGCAGGGGGTACAGTGAATTGACCATGGGTTAGTCCTTGGTTGAGTTTGATCCCTCAAATGGTTTCAAAGAGGGGGACCATTTAAATGGTTGTCTCAAAGGGTGGGACAAGATGACAAAATCCTCAATTCTCATTGGTTGATCAAATTGAGTTGAAAGAAAATAGGATTTATTTAATTCAATTAATTAATTTAGCCATGTAAGGGTGAATGGGTTGGATTTGATTTTTGATATAAAACTATACAATTAATTGATTAAAATCAATTATATAATTTTGATTGATCCCTTTTAGGCTTGAATTTGATTATTTGATGTCATTATTAATTTAATCCTTTGATTTTAATTTGATTTTGTCCAATTTTCTTGATAAATGTTCATTTGATTGATTTTGATCCATTTTTATGCATTTTGATGAGATTTAGGGAAATTGGCTGAGATTTGTAGATTTGGATGATTAAGAAACACCTGGTCAATTTTAGGTGTCTACAACAAGCATATTGCTTTGAGTTGTAGCTTGGGCTATATCCATAGTGGTGTCCTGCTCGTCAGTTTGATCTTTTAGAGCAGTGACATCCTCATCTTTTTGTACTTGGTCTGTAGGGTCTTGTTCTATTAAGTCCATGACTGAAGTGTCCTACATTGTCTCACCAGCAACATTAATTTCTTTTCCTTCTGATGTCTACAATTCTTGTTGATGTCCCTGATCCTTAAGTGTTATGAATATAACATCATCTTTCTTTTATGGATATTTATCATAGTCATAATTTGTGATTTCTTGAATGTCAAGATCATCCATTACCTTGTCCAAGTCAATTTGTTCCATATCTTCACTGTTGTCCAAAGCAATGTGCTAAGGACTTGCCTTGTCTTTCTCCTCCTCTCTATGAGGTGTGTCGGTGAGAAGTAACTAATTCTCACCACTTGTTGACTCTTCTGGTAGATCTAGAAGTTGTCTCCATTTTGTTTCAGTCATTGTGTCCAGCTCTATGAACTTGTCTTCAAGTACTTTGTAAGCCCTTATTTTGGCTACAAATTTACCTAAATTCTTCTTTACTATCTCTTGGATTTCTTCAATCTTAGATTCGAGAGGCATTAGTTTGAAAAGTACCCTCTCCCTTGCTTCTCTCTTGGTCTCTAGAGCATATGACCACTATTGGGATATTCTATTACCCTGACCTTTAGGTATTTGGTTGATGAACTCAGTTGGTACATATTTTTACTTTACCATTGCCCTTATTATGACATCTTGTATCTTGTTTTGGTCATCTGGTGTGAGTGTATCCCATTGTATTATTCTTTTGTCATGCATTTTTCCAGATGCAGCAATAGATTCAGTATTCTCATCAATTGTTTGATTCATGTAATTCTTCTTTACTACATCAGGCTCATCTTCTTTAGAGTCCTCTATGTCAGCCTTAGTTCTAACCATTCTTTTTCTCCTCTTTGGGGGTGTGGTCTTAACAATTTTCTACTTATTTTTCTTGGCTTCCGGTTGCTTCCTCTTATAGGTCCTTACTTGACCTTACTTAGAAGGTGTGGTGTTAGTTTTAGCAGTTTTACTCATTGTTCTTTACTTCTTTGTAGGAGGTGGAGGTGTATCAGATTTAGTCTCCTCAGCTTCTGATTTGTGTTCATCTTTTCCATCTTCGATGGTGCCTTGTTCATCGATTTCCTCTTGTTGTTCTTGTTCCTCCTCTGTAACCGATAGAATCTTCTTAAGATTTTTAACCATCTTATCCTTTTTTTTGGATAGTCTTCTTTATTTCTAGGCCCTTTTTATCTTAGAACTGGCCTCTTCATAGGTTCCAAACCTTGGTTGTTTGTTGTCAATAGGCTCATTGATCAAAGTGTCAATTGCATTTGCAGCCTGATCAATGTTGATTTCATAATCTAGTGGTGATAACCAAGTTGTTCTTGGTATAACCGGTTTGATATGGGTCAAATCTGTGTCCACCATGAAACATATCTCATCCCTATGTTTTTCAACAAGTTGTTCAGGGACCCTTGTCCTTTCCATCATCTTTTCCTTGATTCAAGGAAGTATGCAGTCATGATAGATTCAAAATTGTCTCTTAGTGACATGATTGGTTCACTGATTTGTAATGTCACCGGTTTTTTAGTGCCCCACTTTACTTTTCCTATTGAAAGAAAGTACTCTTGAAAGTAGAAAAAGATACACATGATAAGTGAACCGAACTTACATGTGTTGGTCTTTGTGAACCTGACGGTGTTCATGTTTTCATCAAGTTGTTTCAACAGGATCTCACATAGATCCATCAGTATGCCCTTGGTTACAATCTTGTAAGCCATGCTTACTAATGTTGCATATATGTTGTTCAACCTACTTGCTTGAAAGATTTTATAACCAATCACACATGCATCGAACCTCAGTTCCTTGTCGGTGATGGTGTTTACTTTCAGACCTTTGTTGTCCCATTTAGCTTTTGTGAGTTTTGTGACTTCTATCCTGGAGGGATTTTTGTGAGCCTTGGGCTTGTCGGTTATTGGATAACCAGTGAAAATGTGAAGGACATCCTTGGTGATTTGTTTGGGTTGATCCAACCACAACTTTTGGTCATGCAATCTGCTAAGTACCAACCTGATCCAGTCACTCTTGAAGTCCCTCAGGAAATATAGGGCATTAGTTAGCCCTTTGACCTCTAAGTGTTTGTGCTCTTCCTTTAGGTTTCCTTCTACATCAAAAAGCTTCTTATAAGCTTCATCCATCTCTAGATCTCCTATTTCGGCAATCTTGCAATGAATATAAGACCTAACGTCTTCTATGAGCAAAACCTTAGGTGGGATTTTAGAAAATGCTCTGATTTCATCGGCTTGCGATGTAATCTCTGGGACTATCTTATATTTTGGCTCTACACATGTGCTATCTTAATAAAATTAACCACATTCTTTTTTTCACTCTTAATCTTTATGGTTCTTGACGTGGTTGCCATTTTTTTTTAACTTTCTAGGGCTTTCTTGAAATTTAGGGCTTTCTAGTAATTTAGGGCTTTCTTGAAAAATAGCGACAGAGATCTTTCGGTGCCTTCAGTACTTACTTTGATCCATGATAGTGGTGAAAGATCTATTTGATGTGTACTGGGATCTACTTGTGGATGCTCTATTTTTTGTTCTTTAATCGCTCTATTTTTTTTCTCTTACTTTCTCTTTAAATCATAGGTGCAAAATGAAGTTGTCCCGTCAACTATTTATAGCCTTTTTTCCCTAAGTATTTGTCATAAATGCTCAACAACTCATTGGGACATGAAGACATATTTTTTTAGGAAGACTTTTAATTCATCATCAGTGTTGACATGATGCTTGGGACTGCTGTTAACAATTTTTCTTTTACTGATGGATATCGGTATTTTGTCATGACAACTTTTTAAGTTTTCTTTCTTACCAACAGGCATCGGGTTACATTGGTAACTTAACCATTTTATGTGTTGACCGATAATTTCTAGTAAGTGTAAATATCTCATCCATTATGTTCACTGCTGATTTTCGGTATGTGTATACCGACGGGGTTGTTTTCTTAGAATTCAAACAAGTAACATAATATGCATCTTTATTATGCAGATTTTTACTATCTATCAATTTGTATAATGGAACTGATGCAAAATATGACTTGGTGTAGTGCAGTTCCATACTTACTTATTCAGCTCAAGTGGGGGTAGTGATGTCACCAGATCCATTGGATGGGGTGTCACCATTTTCATTTCTTGGTCTAGCTTCATCATTGCTTGAAGCTTTTCTCCACATTTTGTCTCCATCCTTCTGAATATCTTCAATGGTTTTTCCATTGGGATATGTGCTTGTCTCTGTCATTCGGTCTTTGCAATCTTTCTTGAGATGACCAACTTTGTGACAGTGTAAGCATGTCATTCTGGGGTTTGACCAGCCTCTAGACCTTTTGGTCCATGCTCTCATGCAATTTGCAGCAATGTGACCATATCTACCACATGTTGTATAGTTTGTCTATGTATTGTAGTCCCATACATATTGATTACCGATTCTCTTTGGTTGATAGGGATTTTCTTGACCTTTTATCTTCCATGCTTGCCTTTTCATTTTCCAGCATTCAAGACTTGTGTGCCCCTTCATTTTGCATGTAGGACAGTATTTATCCATGTAAGTTTCCTTCTTTGGTCAGTCTATGTACCTTTAATGTCACCCTTTTCATCATTTGTGTCTATAACCTACTCGGGTGTCTTCTGTTGTGCTTCACTTTTTATTTCAATATCTTGTACCAAAATAGGCAACTGGTCTTATACCATTGCGCAGGCAATGTATGTTGTTTCTTCCTCATCCATTATGTCGGTTGCTCCAATTGACTCAACTTATTTATCCTTATCATCAGGATCACCTTCAATTATGTTTTTTATTGTGATCTTTGGATGACTTAAATTTGTCAACAGTTCAAGAATATCATCTAGTACATTGTCAACATCTGCATCATCAACATCAATTGTTAGATCGGTCCAGTACTTGATCGATGTCCCTTGGTATCGACTGTAGATGTAGTGACTATTGGTTCCTCGGTGTCCTTGATTTCATCTAGTGGATTTAGTAGTTTATTCCATATTTGGGTTCTCTCAATATCCACTTCCTTCAAATTTCCTTGTAGAATATTCAATGCTCATGCCTTCTTACGAAATTTCTTGGTGTACTGCTGCATTATATCATTTATTTGTTCTACAATACAATCAGCTTTAATTACAGTGAGAGTTGCCTCTCTCATCTATTTCTTAGTGGTAAGAGCATATGACCATTGTGTTGATATCTCATCATATAATTTAGAGGGAATGCAAGTAGCAAATTCAATAGGAACTTGTTTGAAGTTGATCATCATACCTATGATTGCTTCTTCAAGTTTATCTTTGTGCTCGGTATTCATATCTACATATGCATGTATCTTTGGATGTCCTAACCGTCTAGTTATTTTTATTTCCTCAGCAATTTCATCAATGGTCTATGGTTTTTTTTATGTACAACCTTAAATTGATCAGGATTTTTGTCAGAATCATCCTTGTCATCCTTGTTCCTTACATATTTCTTCCTTTGTCTTGGTGCCCAATTCTTGGTAGTGCCCTTCTATTTTCTTGTTTGATATGTGAATTTTGGTGAGGGCCTTGTTATCTTAGCAATTTCTTTTCTTAAAGGTGGGGAATCTGTAGTCACCGATTGTGATATTGTCTTTGGTGAAGACCCATTTTTATGCTTTTTTGCCTTTTGGCCTTAGGTGCCTCAACTTGTGCTTCATAAGACTCAGTGGCATGATAGAATCTTGTGTAGTTTCATCATCTTGACTAACTGAGGTCTGTTCATCAGTATCATCAAGTAGTTTTTCCAATTCTTCATCAATGATATAAATTTTTCTTTTCAAGGTCTTGACTATCTTATTCTTTTTCCTGCCCATCTTGTCAGCTTGTAGACCAATAGATATTCTAGTCTAGGATTCATCATATGTGCCAAATTTCATGACAGATATTTCAACTAGTTTATTTAACAATTTCTCTATAGCTTCAGAATAAATTTTAATGTCTAGCTCATAATCCATCAGAGGTAGCCATGTTATCCTCGGTTGTGTTTCTTTGATGAGATTAGTATCGGTGTCAACTACAAAACAAATTTCATCCTTGTATTTTTCTACCAATCGTACTAGAATTCAAGTTCTCTTTTCCATCCTAGCTTTGAACTTAGTAAAATAATTATTCATAACCAGTTCAAATTTTGTTCCTAAGCTTGTAATCAAATCACCTATTTGCAGTGTAATCGGTCGGTTGGTCTTCCATTTAACAGTGTTGACAGAGGGAAAAAAAATTTGTAGGTAGAAGAATGTGCATAGAAGTAATGAACCAAACTTATAAGTGTTTGAACATTATGATCTAATGGTTTTCATATTCTCTTCAAATTATCTCTGCAACAAATCGGCGAGATCAAGTTGTAATCCTTTCTTAACAATCTTGTAAGCGATGTCAACAGCTCTACAGGCAACATTTTTTGGTTTGCTGGACTGGAAGATCTTGTAGCCAATGAAATATGCACCGAACCTAAGTTCAAGATCACCGGTGGAGTTTATCTTTAGACCTCTTCCATCCCACTTATCTTATGTAAGCTTTTCTATCTTAGTTCTTGGTGGGTGCCTTGGGGCTTTTGATTTATCAGATATGGGATACCCAGCTACTGCGTGAATAACATCTTTTTTTATCTTTTTTTTTTCATCTATCCAGAGCTTCCCATCATGTACTCTGCTCAAAATACTTCAGATCCACTTGGTTCTAAAAACCCTCAAGAAATTTAGGGCATTGGTTAACCCTTTGACCTCCAGATGCTTATGATCATCTTTTAACTTCCCATCTGTGCATAGTGACTGATATGTAGAAATAAGCTCAAAATCCCCTATTTCACCTATCTTACAGTGAATGTAAGCACACACATCTTGAACCAATAAAGCCCTAGGTGGAATCAATGAAAATGCACCTTTGTCATTGGGTTGGGCTACAACCTGCAGATGTATGTTGTAGTTTAGCTCTGTGCAATTGGATTTCATCACAAGAACAACATTTTACTCCTTCTCCATCTTTGCCTTCATGGTTCAAGATGAGGATGCCATTATTTTTTATTTAGGGTTTCCATGAAACTATTTGAATGACTTGGTAAGGGAAGAATGTGTAATTACTAACCTCTTAGTTGCTCGGAATGTCCTTAGAATCTCTGTAAAATTCTCAAAATACTCTGCTTCATATTTTCTCTCTTTTTCTCTGCTCTTCTCTGTGATCTTTGTGTGAACAAATGAGTTCACATTGATTGAATTTATACTAAAATACTTTAGTCGGTGCAATAAATTCTCATCACCAACCACTCGATGGAAAAACATTATGTTTGGTTAACACTGATGATACTTTAGCTCGGTCAGTGTACCAAATGCTCAGTTTCCTTAGCAACTCAGTTGTCTCACACATATTAATCGATAGGCATTACTAACTTGGTACATATTAATCGACTCAACTAGATCAAAGTAATCAAAAATATAATACCATAGTGCATCTCAATTCATGCTAATTTTTCTTTTGTTCAATTAATATACATGAATTGATGTAAGATATAGCTTTGCAAAACATAGTTCCTTACCTACTTGAATTCCTCAGGTGGAGATGGTGGAACCACCTAATCCATCAGATGAGGTGTCGCCTACTGTTGTGCTTGGTCCTGCATTATCATTTTATGCTTTCCTCTACATTTGATTTTTGATCCTCACAATTTATTCAATAGTATTTTCATTTCCATAATTATTTATTCGGTCTGCATAGTCTCTTCTTAAGTGACCGACTTTGTGACAGTGAGAACACGCCATTCTAGAGTTTGACCAATTCCTAGACTTAGTTCGCCATTTTCTCATACAATTTTCTTCTATATGTCCATATTTACCACATGTTGTACAAATACTCCAAGTGTTATAATCCCAAGCATAAGCATTGCCTTGCCTTCTCGATTGATTTACCCTTTCCTATCCTTTAAGATTCCAGATTTGATTTGTATTTTTCCTGCATGCTTGTGATGTATGACCATGCATGTTGCAATTCTGACAGTATTTATCAATGTATATTTTCTTTTGTGTTTTGTTAAACTTGGATCTACATTCATGTGCTTAATGTCCATGCTTATTACAACTATAGAAAATACCATTAAATTTAGGAGGGTTTCTAGGAATACCATTTTTTGTTTACTCCTACAAACATTTGATGTGTGGCCTAGTTTTCCACAGTGATTGGCAAGAGGGATTCTTAGGCTTCAGACTTGAGTATACATTCCCTTGTTCAGCTTGATTTGATGATTCTCCTTGCTCGATATACCCTAATCTGGTATTTTTGTTCAATCTTATTTGATAGTTCATAAATTCATCCATTCTCTTAGTACTTACTTCAGATCTCTTAATCACTTCATTGTGTTGTTGTAAAATCTTCAACTCATTTCTCAGTTTTTCATTTTCTTCCTTCAATACACCAATATCTTCTACTTTTCTTGCAAGCTCAGTATTTACTCAATTTTCCTCATGACTCATAGCAACCACTTGATTGGTGATCTCAAAGTAATGTTCAGTAAGTCTTAATATCTCAGATTCTTTTTCTTGTAAATTTTCAATCATCTGTCTTTTGTCATCAAAAACCATGTTTTTATCTTTTTCATCTTTCTTTGCATCATTCAAGAATTCAACCATTCTAACCATTTGTGTATCTTGACCGATTTGTAGTGCTTTCATTTGTTCAGTAAGTTGTTGATTGCTCTCAGATATCTCTGACATGATTCCTTCAGATGCATTAGATATGCTACTAGATTAAGATCCAAATGTGTCAAATGGGTCATGAATCTCTTCTTCCTAATAATCATTCTCACGATAGCAAAGTTTCATGTCATTTCTCTTAATCAACATCCCCATGGGTTTCTATTTAGCTTCTTTGTATTGTTCGACATAGATCTACAACTGTAACTTCTGATTTTCAATGGTTTTATCAAGTGTATACCTTTCCATTGTAAGATCTTTTATCTTCATTGATTAAAACTTATAAACAATAGAACTATCTCTAATACCAATTGTTGGGATAATGGAGAGGTGTGTATTGAGGGGGGAGGGGTGAATCAGTACCCTCAAAAACTTTCAAACTAATCTTTGTAACCAAATGTTTTGTAATAACCGACTGAGTAGATTGCATACACCAAACATATAATATCACTATTGAAATGCAAATTCATGTAAAATGATACACATACATGAAAATTAATTACTCATGACACTAGTATTTTGGTATCACAGAAAACACCTTCTAGAAGGTAAAAACTATGGTGGGGATGAGACCCACAAAAATTCACTACTGCAGTAAATAAAGTAGCCTATTAAAGCTTACAAAGATTGATCACTTCTGATGATCTTACCCTATTACAAGTAATAATTAGATTGATTATATCTACCTCGTGAGAGGATTATGCAACACAAAGTATGTGTGCACTCGGTTAAGATATTTACAAAAGGATGGTTAAGTCTACTTTGTTAGGAGATTTTGGGGGTCTATTACAATTTTTAGAAAGTAACAGAATTGTGATCTTAACAAATACAATCTCACTATTGTTGATATAGATCCTTTAAGTGCATATAAAATATATAACACCTTGTTTTGAATGATAATACCTTATGCTCTATTCTACTTGGTAGGCTTGCCTCTATTTTGAAAACTGTTTACTGCAATGTAGTCTTTGTCCTTAAAACCCAACACTAGTATTTTGGTATCATAGAAAACCCATATTAGAAGGTAAAAACTGCGGTGGGGATGTGTCATGCCCAAAAGTTCGGGTCAAAACACAACCAAAATTTTTTTTTTTTTTAAAGTGAAAAGTTCCACGTTGAAGTTGCGGGAAAGAGGTTCCAACAACGTGATCAAAAAGGACTCTGGCGATCAACCTCAACAATGTTGTAATCATATGATGCTGGATGGTATCGAAGAAGATTGTTGATCATCTCCTCGATCAATATCGTCAATCATCGATCTAAAAAGCTTATAGGTTAACTAGGAGAAATTAAA
>MU225084.1:20834-33083 GCA_018584345.1 Thuja plicata | reverse complement strand
CCTTAGGGCTCAAACTCCACATGGCAAAGGCCTGAGACTTTGGGTTATACCCAAATCCTTTGATCATTTCTCCCACTTGGACTTCACTAACCATTTTAAGGTTAGGCTGCTTTCTGATTTGATCTATAATGAAAGCAGAAGCCAAGTCCCAGCCTTCAGCCAATAATATTCCACTTCCTAGTACCATCTTCCTGGCATCTTCAGGAGAGATGTCCTCACTTTCAGGATCATAATTTTGTAGGGCCACCAGAGCTTCATTGGTAATTGTCTCTTTTCCATCCATAGTTAATTGAGACTTTATTTTCTCTATTTTGTGCCACCTCAGGAAGTCCTTAAATTCCTCTTTCTTTAAAAAGTTGTCATCATCAAGGAATTTCTGCTGATGAAGCAATCTTTCATCAACACAGGCCCTAAGTGGTATCTCAACCTCATCTTCTAGGTCAAGCCTCTGCTTCTTACCTTCTCTGATTTCTTTTCTCAGGTTATGATCATATAACCTGGTGCCTGGCACTAAGGCCTTAGCCTTATCCTTCTTCTTACTTTGGCCCTCCTCTGAAGGCTGTCCTAATTCTAACTTCTGCCTTTTTGCAGCTGGTTCTTCCACATCATCTGGCTGAGTGGCAACTGTTAAATCAATAATGTGTTGTTCTTCTCCCTGCAACTGTGGGATTTCAACCATTTCTTGTTCTGGGGCTTGTTGTGGTGGAAGAAGCACAGGAGGACATGCATAATCACTATCATCATCACTCTCCTCTTCTAATTCTGAGTATTCAGGTGATTGAGCACCTTTCTTATCCAAGACTGTATCCAATTGTTCTACCAGCACATAGTAGTTGTCAATCATAGCCTTAATCCTATCAAAATAGGAGAGATCAGGGTAAAAACCACCAAATGACAACCCATTTCTTTTGATTTGTGTCTGCAGCTTCAGCAGCTCCTGGATTCTTAGTCTTCTCATATGAATGTCATCTTCATCCAAGAGATTCCTTGTTGAATCTTCCTCTATGCATTCACAATGCACATTAGTATTAGGGATAGTAGGAGTATATAACTTCCTAACCCCTGCCATGAAGCCTTCTGGGTCAATGTACCTGTAAGGGGCTGCCCCCATTCTGTATTTCTCCAACCATTGACCCACTTCATCTATGGAATTCTTACCAATTGTAAAATTTGCAATCTTGAACTGCCTAGGGGTTATAGTCCCCTTTTTATGTGGTGCAAAGTGCTCATTGTCTGTTAGCATCAACTGCCAAATGAATTCCATAGCAGCTACTCGCACAGGCACATGATAAGGTAATATATGAGGTGGATGAATACACCCATATACTCTGATAATAGTGAAATTCTCCCCCAAGAAGAAATCACCCCAATTGTGGTTTCCAGACCAGTTTTCTTTGTAATTGCAAGGCCTAAGTAACTGGATGATCTTCAATGGGACTCTAGTCCTGCTTGTCCCTAAACTCTGCACAACTGGATACACAATCCAATTTTGGAATGCACAGTAGTCACACTCTCTAGAAGTATAGTTCCAAACTCTAACCCAAAACTGGATAGGATTTGGTTGTGCTTGATAGAATCTCTGAGGGGATAAGTCATGAACCCTCATGATTACAAAATTGAAATACAAGAGAAGGTGCATTAGGACTGAATAATGCAAAAACATGGGCTCCTTCTCCTTAGGGTTTTTTAATTTCTTCTGTGTTGCAACAAAACCCTTGTGCATTTCATCAATTATATACTGGATGTAATCATAACTGGTGCTTTAATGCACCTCTTGCAGGTCTAAAACCATCATCAAGATGCCAGAACTGATTCTCTCTACATCTCCATTAATCCCTAGCACTCTACATAGGGCATATGCATTATACTTGATGTAGAAGTGCAGGTCCTTGTAATAATATGGATAGGGCTCAACCATAGGACCTAAGTAATTTTTCAGTTCTTTCAACATATGCTTCTGCAATAAGCCTTTTGCAATACCAGGCTTAGAACTGTATCTCTTTTCTTGCCTTGTCATGTCAATTTTTGTAGACATGGTGCTGAATAAGCCAAAGGCTTGCATGAATGAGTTTCTATTCAAAATTAACAAGGCAGTGCCATCATCCCTTTTGATGGTCTTTGTGAGGGCATCATAGTGATTTTCTAGGTCAAGAAATAGGTCTACATCTAAAAAAACATCAGGAACAAGCAACCTAGCAAGACCACATGTCCAAGGGTTTGAAATAGGGATGGGCTTATCATAATTCTTATAGAAATATGTGAAAAGAGAGTAACCTATTGTACCTAAGGTCACAGCATCTTGAATGTTTTTGTACTCATCCAGGAGGACACTAGCATCGGCCTTCTTATTTTGTGTTGAACCTGGTAGAAGATGGAGAAACTCATCAGAGTAACTCAGTTTTCCTTTCTGTTCCTCTCCACTACCTCCACTTGTTGAAGCAACACTCACAGCTCTGCTCATATCTGCAACACCTTGAATCTTCTTTTCTCTTTCCGATATTGAAACAAATCTATTTCCAATATCAGCCATTTGTTTAGTGCACAATCTTCTACAATTTTAGAAATCTCTGATCACTTTGGATACACTGCAAACTACTCAAAATATCACTTTCCTGAAAATCAGCAACTTGGCTCTGAAAACTTGAAAGCACTTTGAACAAGAATCAATGCACTATCAACTCCTTATAGCTATCATTCAGAGTACACAGCTCATAATTCAGAAACATCAATTTTTCCATTAATTTGCCATGCCGTGAACTTTGAAAAACCTAGCCGTAGTTGCTGAAGTTGACAGGAAATCAAATTTTCAAATATGAATCCTCGGAGCAATCATAAAACATTTAAGAGAGCTGACATGTCACCTTTTAATTTGTTATCTATCATACATCTCAGCTACCCTTTTTGCATTGTAACCAAAATTCGAGCCTATGATTGGTTGCCGAGCGATTTACTCTGTCACATCAAGAAACTACCGCCGTTTTTCAAATTTTCTGATCAGGCGACCACGCGACTGCATTAAGTCTCTTTGTCGTGGGCTTTTGTCTTTAACCATGGTTTCGTCTCAAGACTTGGCGACAATGTGCTTTCTTAACCTTGGCTGACCCCAGTGACCATCTGGCGATCAGGAAACAAAACTAAAATCAAAGTCGCGTGGAGTTAACCTTAACCCGTATTTCTTTCTGAGACCTAGCGACTAGCCGTTACCACTAACCTTCACAGTTATCTCTTTGTCGCTGAATGCTTTTATTCTGTTTCAAGACCATGTGACAACCTTTAGTCGCCCAGTCGAGAGATATATTCAACTTTACCTTAACAGGTTGCAAGCACCTTTTCTTTTCTTCTAACGACTTCGCGACATACCCTAATCGCCAAGTCGGAAGGAATTTTTCCCTGGGGCACTTTTCTTTCCAGACATCATGACCACCATTGGATCTTATTCTTTTTTCATCGGATGGCAGTCATTTAATCACCAAATGATCAGGCATACCCTTAAACTATTCCCAGACACCACAACTGAAGGGAAAGCATCTTAGTCTAGAAGTCGTAGAATCCATTTCTTCTTTCTGGCGGTCACGCGATTACCCACTTACTTTATGACAGATGTCGCCCAATCATTTGTCCTCTTACTGCATACTGGAAAACTAAGACATTTATCCTATTCTGGCGACATCCTGACTACACTTTCCTATAAACCACAGATGGTTAGTCACGTAGTCTGAGCTGAAATCTCTTAACCGCCACTTTATTCCGAGACCACGCGACTGAAGGAAAACTTAACTGCTTTCTTTGGCATGATCTGGCGATAACGTGACATGAAGTAATCGCGAAGTCTGAGAACCTTTTCATAACTATGAGAAATCTTCCGCAATCACCCGACTAACAGTGGGTCCCATCCTTTACAAAGCTTATAACATGAAGATATTGTGACTACCCGACTGAAAGAGATCGCTGAGTCTCGGAACACTGAAGGAATATTCTGTTTCTGAATGAGACTACGCGACACAAGGAAAAAGCAAAGTCGGGAAGAGCTTTGGAATATTTGTTGGGGGTAACGCGACGAGGTGACTTAACTTAAAACACATGCCTTCACTGAAATGAAAAAGCAACGCTGAAACATAAGGCATGGTCTAGGGTTTAAAATTCATCATTTAACACTTGGATAACTAGGGTTTTTTAGGGTTTTACAAATTTGGACAAGGTTTAAACATGAAAACCTGAAATTTGATAGAGGGCAAGACAAGGAACCAGGAGAACCAGCAAAAATAGGAAATACAACCAACAGACCTTACCCTATTACAAGTAATAATTAGATTGATTATATCTACCTCATGAGAGGAGTATTCAACACAAAGTATGTGTGTACTCGATTAAGAGATTTACAAAAGGATGGTTAAGTTTACTTTGTTAGGAGATTTTGGGGGTCTATTACAATTGTTAGAAAGTAACAGAATTGTGATCTTAAAAAATAAAATCTCACTATTGTTGATACAGATCCTTTAAGTGCATATAAAATATATATCACCTTGTTTTGAATGATAATACCTTATGCTCTGTTCTACTCGGTAGCCTTGCCTCTGTTCTAAAAACTATTTACTGTAATGTAGTCTTTGTCCTTAAAACCCTTGTTTGATCTCTGATGTTTGTAGTATGGTGGCTACATGATCATTGCTTTATAAAACATAAATTACAAAATGACATCTTTACATTATATATCAAACTGATTGACCTAATTAGGGTTTTATAATAATATCTCTAACCTAAGATCAATGGTGTATATAATTTACATGAATCATCTAAATATAGGAGATATAAACAATTAATGTTGTGAATCCATAATTAATGTTCTCCTCGATCATTGTAAATCATTATATAGGTTGGAAAAAAGTTTTTACCTAGATTTATGTGCCATAATTTTTTTTTATGTGGCCTATAGTCCATTCGGTTAGTGATGTCTCTTGGTGTTGTTTGTATATCTCAGTTATATTGTGTGTTCAGTTATACTGTGTATCTCGGTGTAGTCTACTACTTGGTAAAGTCTCTCTTCTCAGTAAACATTACACTCAGTTAACTCTATGCATGATCAGTGCTCTCAGTTAACTCTATACTTTAGTGATTATACCGATGAATTTGTTTGTGACTCTGTTACTGACTGTCCATTTGAGTGCTTGAATACTAATTACAACCTTCCAATCATATTTGGAGTAACACTTCAATGCTCCTAGGAAATGCTTATGAATGCTCTTGGACTGCTTGTAGACAAAAATGTAAAATATATTGAACCTATTCCCTCCCAAAAAGAAGTCATTAGGCCTCATTTTTTACCAATTTCATGATCAAAATTGAAAAGGGCCAACTGCACAAGGCAAGAGAAGAAATTGAAAACCTGAAAAGGGCTCAAAATCCTATGGTTCCCAAACTCAGGGGGAGGCCAACCTCGGCCTCACACCAAGGGATAGGCTAACTTTGGCCTACGCCTAAAGGGATAGGTAGACCTCAACCTAACCCCTAATGGGTGAGTCCATCAAGGGATGGTCCAAGAGCTCGGGGAAAGAGAAAATAATAATGAGAAAGGGAAAAAAAGGGGGGCCCAATCTAGCACAAAATAAAAGGTACATCCATAGGTCCATAAAGGCATTTAAATTAGGTCCAAAACATCCTAGTAAGGAGGGATAAACATGTCTAAAAATGGGTTCTTCCATTTTAAGATGATACATTTATCCCTGACTTTAGCGGGAGTATGAGACTTACTCAAACTCTTGGTAAAGTAGATAAAAAATGCATAAGATAACCTCAATGACTAAGGAGACCAGGATTGCATCCAACCCCCAATAGTTTTGAGTCTTTGTTAACTCCAAAATCATAAAAAGAGAGATATCACTAACAAGACAAAAAACAAAAAGGAGTATGATTAACTCACCTAGTAAGATGTGCAAGTGTGTGTGTGTGTGTTATTCAACCCATCAAGGACTCACCCTTAGGAAACTATATTTCCAAAAGATAAAAACTGTAAAAGGAAATCTAGGCATAAGTATGTGTGTATCGTTAAGGGATCAAAAGAGATGCAACTGCAGGGATTCAACCTTGTGGATTGTTAGTAATCGAAGAAGAGATCCGAAAGAGAATCAAGCCTTTAGGATTATTTAGTAATCCATAAAGGGATTCAAAGAAGGAAATTTGTCATAGTGCATGTGTGAAAAATGTGGGAATATTGTATGACCCCACGTTAAAGGAATTGCAAGCGCCTCAACAAGAGTTGTAGACACCTAAATTTGGTCAGGTGTACTAATAAAATCAAATGTGAATTTAATCAAATCAAATGGGTTAATAAAATTAAATGGGACTAAATCAAATCAAAATCAAAGGATCATTTAATAAAGATATTAATTAACTAATTCTAAGCCTGAAAGGGATTAATCAAAACTATGTAATTGATTTAATCAATTAGTTATATAGTTTAAATAAAAAATCAAATTCAACCCATTCCCTTACATGGCTAATTTAATTAACTAATTAAATTAGTTAAATCATATTTTCTTTCAAAAAAGGAGACAAAAAATTTAAGAGCTAATGAGAATGAATAATTGAAAGCACATGGATCACTCCAAACTATGCAATCTTGATCACTCATTTGACCCTTTAACATCCTCACCACTCAATTTGTCTCTTTGTCACAACCTTTGAGATAGCATTTAAATGGTTTCTCCATTTGAAACCATTTGAAAGCTTTCAACTCAATCAAGCTTGAATCATGATCAATTTAACTCTACCCCCTACCCTTGGGAAATCCTATAAATACCAAGCATTTTGAGAGCATTCCTAATCCTAAACATTCATGAGAAATTGCATCTACACTATAGAGAAATCACTTTGAGATCATAATAATTTTGATCATAATAGTGAATTTTGAGAGCAAGATTGATTGAATTGTATGACAATTTGAGGAATTTGAGAGCTAGATTAGGCATATCAATCATCATTGCTGATTCTAGGACTATCACTAATGGAGATTAAGGTTGAAATCTTCATTAGCATGCTTAGTTAGAGAAACATGGAATGATTCTTGTTTATTTGTCAATTCTTTGCTTAAATTTAGATTATCTTTCCATAGAATTGATAGATTTCAAACTAATTTCATGAAGGTATAGTTTCTCTATACACAAATGGTGCCCACCGTGGGGATTTGAGCCTCTAACTTTCATTTTTTATCAAGATTTGTATGTTTTTACATGTTTTCTTGTTGAAATTTGTAGATTACAGGTAAAGTGACACATACACAAATTCTTTCAATGCCTACAACATTTTTTGTGACCCTTAAACTTGTAAAGTGACGCGTATGAGGTGAATCTGGACACCTATAAATAGAAAAATGATGTGTATGATAACTTATATTTTTTTGTCTTATCTTCTTTCAACGCATTTCAAACCTAAAGTGTCACCTTTGACTGGTAAGGAGCACCTTTGCACAGTGAAGTAGTGTTTGTTAACTGTCTTCTAACGTGTTTGAACATTCTTTTAACACCTTCACTATTTCTTTTAATGCCTCTACAATTTATTTTCACGCTTTTCTTATAATAAAGTAGCGCATATAAATATTCAAAGTAACATGTGTATATCTACAAAATAATGAGTGGACATCATTAAAGTAGTAAGACTAATACTATTAATTTGATGAATTGCAGATGAGTAGGCATCCAAAGGTGAAGAAACCCAAACAAAGATTTTTCAAGAAGGATAAAGAGGTAAGACTCCTTTCAAAACATGCAAAGGAAATTCATAATTTGACAATTTTGTAAAGCCTAGGAGAAGAGAAAAAGCTTTATGAATATTTTGTTAAGGTTGTAAATGCTTACAAAATAAAGTTTCATCCCTTGAATTGAATTAAATTTTTTTAGGATGTTTACATAAATTTGCAAACTTGAAAAGGTCTTTAAACTTGTCATTTCAATTTGGTTTTGTTTTCTTTCACTTTGTTGGTTGTGTTGACTAACTTTGTTGGAGGATACGATCTTGGAACTATCGCCACTGGGTGAGTAGTTAAAAAAGGTACAAAATAAAAAATGTGCCTAGCCTTTGCTAGCTATAATTTGAGGTATTTTTCTCATCCTCCTTTCTTTGTTTAAATTGTGTCATTTCAATTTAAACACCTAGCCTAATTAAAAGAAAGAAAAATTGAACCAAACACTTCATTTTTAAAGCCTCGTTGTCAAGAGGTGGGAATTGAACATTGTTAATTGTGTATGGAATCAGAGAAAGTAGTAGGGATATTATCTTCACTCTTTGAGTGAATTAGACTCCTAAACCTACTTATTCAATTAATTTTTTGCTTTAATATATATGCTATATCTTTAGAGGGCTGCCTCCCAAGTGTTGTAGTAAATTCAGTGAGAGGGAATGACCCAAGTGGGATACAACCATCTTAGCCGTGGTAATCTAACCCACTATAAAATCACACGTATTCATCCTTAATGGGGTGAGTGACAAATTGATTTTAAGAATTTTCACCTCCTCTAGTAGTCCTTCGAGATTGTACAAAATCATGGTTTTATGCATGTGGGAGGCCCTTGTAATCGGGTTATAAAGCTCATATTCTATTTGAACAGAATCTAAAGTAAAAACCTAGTTAAGTAGAAATCTCACCTCTTAAAGCCATGTTAAGAGCCAAATTTGACCTTAGGTACCTTGTTTTGAAGTTTTTCTTGTCAAAACCTATGATAACATTTGAGAACATAGACTTTATGTGTATTTTTAGGGTTACCGAGCAAATTTGTTGAGTGTGCTGTGTTTATTTCTTCATTTTGCAACAAGAAAATGTCCTCAAGATTTTATCACAATTTAAAAAAATCAATCAAACAGTGAGAAACAAATTTTTCCTAGTGAAGTGATGCATACACAAATTCTTTCAATGCCTGCAACATTTTTTGTGACTCTTAAACTTGTAAAAAAACACGTTCCAAAATTAAAACAACACATAAAAGCTGTCAAATAGTGTGTACAAACTTTAAGTAGCGCATATAACTAGTTAAACAAAGTGTATCATTTTCCAAGTAGTGCGTTGATATTTTCCAATGAGCGCATACAGTACATTGAAGTAGCTCCTATATACAACCAAAGTAGCACATACATACTGAGACACTAAAATAGTGAGTATCTCCCAGGTTTTTTGGAAAATTTCAAGATCATATTTGGATACCCTTTTTGGAGCACTTTGTGTCTAGTGCAATAGATAGATCAAATTCTTCAAAATATTAATGATGATGAATCTATTTGAAACACAAATCAATCCTATGGAAAATAAAGATAAAATTTTCCATGGGAATCAAGATGAAGAAGCAACTAAAGAGGAAGCTGAGGAGGCATCCCAAGATCCCATATTCCTTGAAGTCATAGACAAAATTTTGAAGAGGGATAAAGAAATATATTTCATAAACTTATCTCAATTAGGAGTTAAGCTTCCTCATAATTATGACACGTCAACCTTAAAGAAGGATGATGAAAAAGAAAAGGATACATCATCTAACAAGCCATCATTAAGATCAATTTTTCCTTTTCTTTATGAACACGAGTCATCTATTTGTTTATCTTCTTCAAAAAAAGAAGCATTTAAGCACAAAAAACCCATCTTTGATCAAGAACAACTTCATGACCATCCTATCCATGATCAAGAGAATGAAGAGAAAGATACTACTCTCAAGGAAGATCTAATGCATGAACCCCTATCTAGAAATGGGTCTTCTATTGCCTTTACTTCTTCACCCATTCATTCATCTCTTAAATAATAAAATATGGCCAAAATGCCTCCATTAAACAATGAACCTAATTCTTTTCATGATAATAATTTCTACCCTAAAGGGATACCTCTAAAATAAACCCAACCTAACTTACATCTTTCTGCAAATCATTTTCATGCCTCAAGGGTCATGGACCCCAAACCTTCATGTTCTTAAATGCTTATCATATCTACTCCAACTGATCCTTCATTATCCCTTCAAGAATCTCCCATGCATACCCAACTCATACCTTGTACTTAGAATTGGATCCATGTCAAGAGGATAATCCAAAGTTTGAAGAAAATAATATCAATCAAGATCAAGATCAAGATGTTATACAATCTCCTCCCATATTTGATGAAGGTCCCATATTTATAGAATCCAATGTTGATCCCCTTGCACTCTTTCATTTCTTCCAATATTATATCCTTCAAGCTCAAGAACAAGGTATCCTTCCAAGCTCCATATTTTTTCCACTTCCCAAACAAGATCAAGATATCTCTTCAACCATTTCCATTAAGCATATTGAAAATCAAGAGTAAAATACACTCTCTACACCATCCAAAGATCCTTTTCAAGATCAAAGTATCCCTTGTCATACTCATCCATATTCACCTCAAGAAACCATAATTCCTCCAAATCCCTTGCATAATAATAAATCCCTTCAAACCTCACTTGATCTTATCAAAGTTGTTCCTATGAAACTACTCATGAGCCTATTGGTATAAATATAAATCTTAAATATGAGAACTTTAGAAATGAATATCATTCCAAAGATGTTGATATCTCTTTCACACCTTATCTCCCTCCATTCAAATGAAACCATATGCCTTCACCATCCTCCATATCCATTTTGGGTTTCTATGTCCCAAAACTAAAGTCTTCATCCCTTCCATCCATATTGGGTCCCTATATTCCTTCATCAACCATGCCTACCATCCCTAGCTCTCCATTCACTTACCCTACCATGTATCAAGATCAATGAAGGCACACACACTTGAAGAATGTCCAAACACCAATCCATATTAATGCTCCATATTATTCCTATTCACCCACAATTCCCAAGTCTTTCAGAAGCAATTTGGATGTGCAACATAAAAATCAGAGATCCAAGAATCCACATGTGTATAAAGATCACCATGTCCCATCTAATGGATATGTGAATGAAAAGAAAAATCAAATATCAAAGAGACCACAAAGGTCCACAAAGAAAAAAGAAAAATCAAAGAAAATATGGTTTTTGAAATCCCTCATTGAAGAAATGCATTCTAAAGCATCACAAAAGAAAGAAAAATGAAAGACTCTGTGGATTCCCAAGTCACTTTTTAAATACTTGCACACAAAATAAAAATAAAAGTTGACATTCAAGCTTCCAAAGGCTTCCACTCCATCTCCTTTCAAACATTTTCCACTTTCCAATTGTACTTTGGGTTCTTATATCCCAAAATTCACTATCTTGGCTACATCCTTACCTCCTCCATCCATTGTTCTTCCATCATTCTACCACCCTTGAAAGTGTGTGTCACATTTGATCTTGCCAAAATTTCCATCCAAAACATACATTATTCTTATCCTCATATCCATTATCCAACACCTACTTTTCATATTTCCATCCCTCTTATCCAATATATGGCATAAAACCTTAACAACCATCTACCTTTGTCCTTTATATATATCCTTTGTTATCACCTTATCGATATCTTCAACCATCCTATCCATAGCTATGGTTTATTATAGCATATCTTTCAGAAGAGAATTGTCCAAAGATCAATATTTTGGGGAAATATTAAAAAATACAAAAGAAAAAAATTGAAAAAAAAAAGAGAAAAGTGCCTTGGTAGAAAAAGTAAAGAGAAATTAATTCTTCCTATGGTGAAAACCACTTCTTGTGGCACCTTAGATAAGTACCATGATAAAAACTTGGAAAAAAGGAATCATGCGTAATTCCTCCCTCTTGCACTCTACACTTGGGGGCAAGTTTCATTCATGCTATCCTCCATCTTCCCTATCCAACCATTTATCTCACTTACATCCATATTCATTCTTTCACCTTTGATCTTGACAAGGTTGAACATATCCATTGTTGGAATTATGTTATATTTGTCATCAGTGAAAACACTTATTCGATTCTGTATGCTTACCGAGCTCATTACTCAGTTCACAGCTTATACCGAGCATTCAGTAATCACATTGTAAAGCTCAGCGGTTAAACAGTTCATATCGAGCAAAACAGTGGTCACCGAGCATATGAATAGTTCAGCAGTGTTTACCGAGAAGAGAAACATGTACCGAGCAGACGGTAGTCACCGAGCTTCACCGTAACTACCGAGCCAACCGAGAAGTCAGTTACCACCGAGTCACCAGCGGTTACCGAGTAACACTATATCTACCGAGTCACCAACGGCTACCGAGTTCCAAGCTACACTTCGGGACTAGTATGGACCGAGCTTCTACTCTTACCGAGAGCATGACGATGCCGAGT
>MU225083.1:4814608-4826607 GCA_018584345.1 Thuja plicata | reverse complement strand
TAATAAACATATTAATTATTATGCACCTAAATGACAAGCTTAAGTGAAAAAGAATAATAGTGACCTTTAATAATTAAACCAGATAGATTTAATTATAAAGATAAATGAACTATTACTCTAACATTCTAGAGATGGCTCTGAAACCATCATCAATGCTTGAAATTAATTTTAAACTATTCTTCTATTAGACTATTCTTTGAATCAATGCACTACTCGCACATCAATTCAAAGAGGGGCAAAATGTAACACCCCAAAATTGGCATCTTGAAACCACAACCAATTTTGTTGCATTTATCAATCATCTGAATCATCAAAGTCCTATTGTACTAGGAAATTCTGAGTTTCAACTGACTCTACTTGACTTAAGTGTCAAATGCAAAAAATCCTAAATCTGCATTAATCACATAATATATTTAATTCCTAAATATCAATTACAATTGGCTAAATAAACCCTATGATCAAATTAATTTAATTACAAAGTCCTAGCACTTTAATTAAATTAAATTCACCCTTTTAGCTAATATACATAAAAAGGAATTAAATAATATTTGATTATTAAATAAATATCCTCATTTCAATAATTGAATTTAATTATTCAAATAATTGATAAAGTACATTTATGAGGTCATATTTCATTTATTTAATCAAATAGGCTCTCCAAAATCCTCACTTCAGTTCAGAAATGGAAACTTTGAGTTAACTGTGATTTAAAAGTGCAACAAATCAGTTAACTGTTTCATTCACTCAAAAAGACAACAATTGACTATTTCTCTCAAAGGAAACTTGCTATTCTGAAGTGGATTTTAAAATGTTAACTATTTCTCTCAAAGGAAACTTGCCATTCTGAACTGGACTCTCATCCTATAAAAGACCTCTCTTATTTCTTATTCGAAAAAATGAGAATACATTGTTGAACCATCGAATCGCTGCTGCATTTTTAATTCAATATTTGTGTTCAAGCTTTCATATTGCAATAGATTAGTATCATTTCTAGATTAGTCATGCATAGCTTAGTTTATTTCAAGTCTTCTTCGTTTAATATCATATTCATTTCTAGTTTAATATCATTTCTAGATTAATCATGCATAGCTTAGTTTATTTCAAGTCTTTCTAGTTTAATATCATATTCATTTCTAGCTTAATATCTCATGTTCATTTCTAGACTAAGCTTAATCCCATTTCTAGACTAATATTGCATCTACATTTCTAGAATAAATCCTCCGTTCTTAGATTGGTCTCAGTTGTTGGGTTCTTGAATCTAAGAGCTTACTAAAAACCCTATCTAGATAGGAGGCAATAGGTCAACTCATCCATGCATGCAGGATGAATAAATCCATATTCATTTCTATGTGTGATTGATGAACAATGACTATGTTGAAGTTTATGGCTAAGAGGCCCACATTTAGCGTATACAATCTCTATAGATAAGGTAATCCAATGAAATATCCTCCAAATGGGATCCCTTTCTTTTTGAGTTGTTGCTCCAAATCCATCAATTCTTGATACATTTTTGACTTAGCTGAAATTTCATCCTCCTCAAGGATGTTCCTGATCAAGTCCTCTTCCTCACATGGCTGCTGTTCTTGAGTAATTGGAATGGTAGGTGTCAAAAGTTTCTTAGCACTTTTCATAAAACCTTATGTATAAATGTATCTATACAGGGCAACATTCATTCTATAGTGCCTCAACCATCCATTCATAGTATCATATGCCCTCTTTCCTATTGTAAAATCAGAGGAAATAAACTGGCTTGGTGTGAAAGTTCCTTTCCTATGTGGAGCCAAATGCTCCCTATCTATCAGCATGAGTTGCCATAGGAACTCCATGATAGCAATTCTAGGTGGCACGCTATATGGAAAAATGTGTGGCGGTTGAGAGCAACCATATACTCTAATGAGAGTGAAATTTTGATGATTATAGAAATCACCCTAGTTGTGGTCTCCATTCCATTTATCCACAAACTTGCAGGGTCTCAAAAGTCGTAACACCTTGACTGGAAGCCTAGTCATATTGACTCCTGAGTTGCTTAATAAGGGGCATACTACCCAGTTCTCAAATGCACATAACTCATTCTCTCTGGATGTGTAATTCCATACCCTCAACCAAAGTTGCATAGGGTTGGATTGACCATGATAAAATCTTTTGAGCTACAGATTGGGCTGGTCCATGATATTAAAATTGTAGAACATAATCAAATGCATGAGCAATGAATATTGCAAGAATTTAGGGCTTCCTACCTTACTTTGGATATCCACAAATCCTTGGTGCATTTTATCAATTAGCTATTGAATGTAATCATAGTCAGTACCGACATAGGGACTTTGTAAGTCCAGGATTATCATTAACATGTCAGATAATACTCTCTCTCTCTCTTCCACTATCAACCCCTAAGCCTCTGCATAGGGCATATGAAATGTATTTAATGTATAATGCCATGTCTTTGTAAAAATATGGTGCATTATCACTAGGAATGGGGGCTATATAGTTCCTAGTTCCTTTTGGCACATGGGCCTGAATCAATTTGGACACAATGGCGGATTCCTTAGTATATCTAGCAACCAGAGCTTTCAAATTAATTTTAGTTGAGCAGGCGTTGTACATTTTAAATTGCTTTCATGAATGATGCCCTATCAAGGGTTACTATAATAGTTCCATCATCTTTCTTAATGGTATTTGAAATGGTTTCATACCTATTGGCTAGTTCCAATATCAAATCAACATCTACAAATACATCAGGAACTACTAGTTTTGCTAATCCACATATCCAAGGGTTTGACACGGGCACATGAATTTCACTATTTTTGTGGAAGTAGTTAAACAAGTGATAACCTGAATAATCATGTGTCTTTGCATCTCTAATATAAGCAAAATTGTCACCAAGGTAGTTGTCATTTACCTTTTTTCCCTGATTTGAGCCTAGAAGAAGTTGTATGAACTCCTCTGAGTAATTCCTCTTTCCTTTCAAATAATCATCATCTCCGCTTTTCCTGCTAGTAGAGGCAACATTCACTGCTCTTCTCATGTTGTCTGTCTTGAATTACAACTGATCAAATCTTCTTTCTTTACTCTGCAAATTCTAGATGGCTCCGTTCTCTTGAAAACACTTATCACTTATGCAAATTTCTCTCTGAAAACTGAAGCTCTTGGTGAAATGAAATAATCAATGGTAACGCCTACTTATTCAGAGAAATAAATTCACAAATCTTGCTTCAAAATAATGGATTTACAATTTAGTCACTTCTATCATTACTTCTACATGTTGTGATATCAATTTTCCTTTCTAGTCATGGCATTTGAAACTGACATATGATCAATTTTGAATGATTGTTTTTCAATTAAAACCTTATTATATTCAAAATAAGATCAAGATATGAGAGGATTGACTAATTTATAACAACTCAACAATTCTTTATACATGTTGTCATAATCTCTATGCTCTGATTGGCTGACAACTGTACAACATGGCGTGGAAGAAAACCTTATATTTTACCTTACTCTTACTATAGTTCCCTTCAGCAACTGCGTGACTGTATAATCTCTTTATTGCAAAGCGTTATCTTTAACTCTGGTTCTTTTCTGAGACTTAACAACCACCACACAATCAACACCTTGATCAATGTTCATTTCTTAATCACTGATTGAATTCTATTAACACATATTCCTTTTGAGACTCCGCGACTAAGGCTTTGAATAACTCTTACTTAAACCTTTAGTTCCTTTTAGAGACTTAGCAACTATGTGAATCCAAATTCTCTATGAGATTTCATTAACTCTGAGTTTCTTTTGAGATTACGCTACCATCGCTAGATCTTCCTTCAATCAGACGGTTCATGTGTAATCTCATATACATTTTGTACTTTCTCTTTTTGGTCTGAGACTTCGCGACTGCCCTTTGATTAGCTTTTAATCTAACAATTTGTGTGTAATCTCCTTTGCTTTGTCTTTAGCTATAGTTTACTTTGAGACTTCTCGACTTAAGCTATCTCCAAGTTGTAGAAATAATTTCTTAACCTCTGGTTTGCATTGAGACTTCACGACTAACTCAGATCTCTAAAAGACTTAGACACGTGTTCAAATTTGAATCACCATCGCTGAATCGCTGAAATTTATTTGACTATTTGAATTTTATTAGTGACTTCACACTATCCATTAGATATTTTCTATTTCATGGCTCAGATCATCCCACTGCAAACTTCACTTAAGCTTTACTGAACTCTTATTCAACCATAGTCCTTATTGAGACTTCACGACTCACTGAATCTCGTTGTTGCTTTAATAATTATCTGACTTAGGGTTTCTTTTGAGATTGAATGCCAGCCATTAGATCTTGATTTAATCTCATGGTAGTTGCGATACCTCTTAATTTTTCATCCATCTGAATATTCATCTCGCGACTTCACGTTGGCCACAAGATCAACTTCACTAGGGCATTATGAATCCCTCCTGTAACAAATTAAGGGTAATCAAAAGGCCTATTATCTGCAGTACTTTGAATGTTACAAGTAAGTACTATGAGTTATTTAGGTACATGTAAACTTCCATAAAAAATAAGATCCTAACAATAATCCTAGAGAGAGAGAGAGAGAGAGAGTCACGAAGTTCAAGGATGTAAGCCCCCCAAAAAAGGATACCAACTCAGACATCCATTCACAAGGGAATAAAAAAATAAAAAGAAAACAAACAAAAAAAAATACATCAACCAAATAGGGGTTAGTACTAATAATAAAACTCCAAATCAACTAGTCAAAGAGACCTTGATCAATAAATATCCCAACCACCAGCATCATTTCTAGAAAGCTATTACAAGAGAATAAATGATCACATGGAAAGGGAAAGAGGATCACAAAAAATGAGAAAAATATCCATGATATAACCCACTAGCATAGCTATGATAGAATGGAAAGATGAGAGAGAGACCATGAATCCAATAGTCTACCAAGATGTGTTATGCTAGGTGATTCTTGGGAGAAGAAGAGGAGGCGAAGGAAATGCTAGAAAATTATGATATGCTAGTTCCACTCATCCCAAAGAAAGAGGGAAGGAGAATTGATAGTCTAGCAAGTTGCATTATTCTATTCAGCGCTACCTTGAAAAATTTACACACGGGTGTGGGTTTGAAAAAATTTGTGCTCAGGGGAAGCTTGAAAAAACATGGCACTTGGGGGCAACTTGAAAATATTTACGCTCGGGGGTGACTTGAAAAACTCTACACTCAGGGGCGGCTTGAAAAACTTTATGCTCAGGGATGACTTGAAAAACTTTGTGCTCAAGGGCATCTTGAAGAACTTTTCGCTCAAGGGAAAATTATGGGATTAGTCCCACAAAAAGAATTATCTCCATAGGGATCCAAAAAGGTGATCAGTCATAAGCAAATTATTTTCTCCTTAGGGATCAATAAATGATCAGTATAGGGACCAAAAAAATCTGCATAATATACAAGCAGGTCATTTGTATGCCCCCCTTCTTATGATGACAACATAGGACTATTGTGACATCGTCAGGAAAAGAGAACATGGATAGTTACTTCCAAAAACAAGGAGATGTCCCTAAAACAAAAATGCATACTTGTTCCCTTAGTAAAGAGCGAAAAATATTGGTAGCAAAAGATATAGATAATCATTAAATGATATTTGCAAGTAGGAAGAGACCCTTGAAATGAAGAGATTTTGGTTATAAGATATCTAACTTCAAGAGGAGTTATTGAACAAAGATAACATCCAAGACAAAGAGGGTAGGAGAAGAAGAATTCACCCTTTTATCCCCCTATGAGTAGGTGGAAAAAGAGATTCTTTGTGAAGGATAACACAATTTAAGTCCCAAAGTAAGGGTATTTGTTTAAGATGGAGACAATTTTGCAAACAAGGAGAGGTCATGATAAAGGATACATACCTCTTAGATAAGATAGAATCATAAACCAAAACAATTAATTACATATAAGAAAGTAATGTTGCATGATAAAAAAATGCCTCTATACCAAGGAAAGTGGATCCTCATAAATAAAATAATATTGATACACATATCATTGCCCCCTAAGGGTAAATTCAAGGGAAGACACAATTCATTGATAGACATGCATTTTCAAGCAAAGATAACTTGCAAACAAAGATATAAATCCTAATGTAAAAAAAACACATTTATGAAAGAAAATACATCATTTATATAAAAGAAACAAGTCCACAAAGAGACAATGAATGCATCTTAAAGGAAGCTCATCTATGATAGACATGCCCTTCAAGGCATAAAAAATATTATGAAAAAAAAGAATCTTATTCCAAAAAGGATATACCACCATAGGAAAATACAAATGAAGAGAGATGGAAGACTGTCACATTATGAAAACTTAGTGGAAAAATCAGTTATACAAGATATACACTTCCAAGCAAGGAAGAGATTGTAAAGAAGGGTATCAATCCTATTATAGAGAAAGATCCTTAACAACACGTATATGTATAGAAGGACATCATAATATAAGATATTTAACCAACAAAGAGATAATAGATCCGTTGAAAGGAGAAATAAATGAGATAGAGAGGCCTTGCCCCGAAGCAGAAAGATAAGAGAAACAACCTATTATTCTTCTCATAATTCACATTATGAAAAAAAAGATCCCAAAATGACATAAGGGTGTGTGCACCAAGTTGTGGACCAAAAAGGGGGGTATAAGTGGACACATTTTTTTTGAAATCAGGTAAACCTGGACTTGGAATAGGATTTTGAGGGTCATGCACTCAAAATAAGAAGATGTGTAAAAAATAAAAATTGTATTACTCTGAATCTAGTTTCTAGAACACTATTTTTAAAAAAAACCCAATAAGATTAAGAGGGTCAAACCTCGCACGCACAAAAACATGTTCCTGATTTTTTTGGAAAAACATAACATAGCTTTTTTCGTGCGGGGTACAAAAGGTATAATTATATTCCTTATTTTTTAAATCCCTTTGGTAGGATGATAGGTGAGAGTGAGATTTAGAAGTTGTATATTTTTTTGTAATTTTATGATGAGTATTTTTTTTCTGTGATTTTTTGAAGTGGTCGCATCCTGAAAATTTGGTACCTGTTTGTGCGCTGAGCATAACTTGCATCAAAATAATTGAAAATGAAAACATTTTTTTAAAAAGTGTATAGAATCAAGTGTAGAACAATAATATGTAATTTATTTGTAATTTGATTAAGTATTTCAAAAGGTATTAAAAAAATGGTAGACATATGTCTGTGAGTACAATCAAGACACTAGTAAAGAAAATTAAAGTTTACTATGCTAATGTTGTCCAAAAATAGAAAAATTTATATGGTTAGAAAGGTAAGAAGACGTATGAGATTATGGTAAAAATTATAAAGCTACCCAGTTGAGAAATTTTAAACCTAATGAAGATAAAGTCGAGAAATCATCTTACAAGATAAAAAAATGTCTAAAAGAACAAAAATGGAGGGAAAATGAGCCTCCAAGCCTTTGGGTCATTTTTCAAGCCTCTTCCCGAGCCATAAATTGATCAGGTCTCTTAATTTCAAATAACCCGATCGGGTTCTAATAAGACAAAAGTACTTCCAAACCCGATCGGGTTCTGAAAATAAAAAGGTACTTCAAAACCTGATCGGGTTCTGAAAAAGAAAAAAGTACTTCAAAACCCGATTGGGTTTTGAAGAAGTAAAAACTATTCATTTTATTCTCCATAACCAGAGAGAGTAGGAGTAGGAGTAGGAGTAGGAGAGATTGAGAGAGAGGGATTGAGAGAGAGAGAGAGAGAGAGAGAGAGAGAGAGAGAGAGAGAGAGAATGCGCTTGAAATGTTGAACCATCAGAAGCACAGAGTGTGACATTTGGATTAGCCAATGCTTCACCTAAGATTTTCCGAAGTAACCCAATCTCCTCTTCTACACTCTCACTTTGTTTCACTTCCTCTGCACACAAGATTTCAATCTCTTTTAGCATTCTTTGAATTGTTCCCAATTGGTTCTCGCTCTCTACGCGCAATGATGAAATTTGTTGTCTCAGGGCTTGGATAATTTGACCAAGTTGATTTTCCCCATCTTCTCGCAATAATCTCATTTCTTCTTGCAGATTTTTAGTAATTCCAAATTGTTTCTCACCCTCTGCCGTAAGTATTTTGTTTTCTTCCTTCACCCCATGAAGTTTGTATAAAAGATATGTATGGTAATCTTCACAGTATTTAGGAGGCACAAATTGGTAACAATTTGAGTAGTAGGAATCAGAAAATGCACACCCTTCTTCACCAAAATATATAGACGGGAAACCTAAAATACATCTGGAAGTAGAGTTACTCACTTCGCTTTGGGCCATTGCAAATTAGTGAAAGTTTTCTGCTATTCCCTCCAGCAAAATAGCTTATTTCAATGGTCGCCCATGAATTTTTTTAAATGGCCGATTGGTTGCCTTTTCTTCTTTCAGTGGCCATCCATCATTTTTTCTACAATCTTCCAACCTTTCGTACATAGTTATTACAATTTAATACCCTCCAAGTAGATAAGTGTTTCAAGTGAGTGAAATTGTAGACTCTCTCTCTCTCTCTCTCTCTCCCTCCGAAGTAACCCAATCTCCTCTTTTGCACTCCCACTTTGTTTCACTTCCTCTGCACACAAGATTTCAATCTCTTTTTGCATTCTTTGAATTGTTCCCAATTGGTTCTCCCTCTCTACACGCAATGATGAAATTTGTTGTCTCAGGGCTTGGAAAATTTGACCAAGTTGATTTTCCCCATCTTCTCACAATATTCTCATCTCTTCTTATAGATTTTCATTAATTCCAAATTGTTTCTCACCCTTTGTTGTAAGTATTTTGTTTTCTTCCTTCACCCCACGAAGTTCGTATAAAAGACATGTATGGTAATCTTCACAGTATTTAGGAGGCACAAATTGGTAACAATTTGAGCAGTATGAATCAAAAAATGCACACCCTTCTTCACCAAACTGTATAGATGGGCAACCTGAAATACATCTGGAAGTAGAGTTGCTCCCTTTGCTTCGGGCCATTGCAAATTAGTGAAAGTTTTCTGCTCTTCCGTCCAACAAAATAGCTTATTTTGATGGTCACCCATGAATTTTTTTAAATGGCCAATTGGTTTCCTTTGCTTCTTTCAATGGCCATCCATGATTTTTTCTGCAATCTTCCAACCTTTCATACATAGTTATTATAATTTAATACCCTCCTAGTACATAGGTGTTTTAAGTGAGTGAAATTGTACTCTCTCTCTCTCTCTCTGAAGTAACCCAATTTCATCTTTTTCACTCTCACTTTGTTTCACTTCCTCTGCACACAAGATTTCAATCTCTTTTTGCATTCTTTGAATTGTTCCCAATTGGTTCTCGCTCTGTACACACAATGATGAAATTTGTTGTCTCAGGGCTTGGATAATTTTCAACCAAGTTGATTTTCCCCCTCTTCTCACAATAATCTCATCTCTTCTCTTATATTTTCAGTAATTCCAAATTGTTTCTCACCCTTTTCCATAATTATTTTGTTTTCTTCCTTCACCTTGCGAAGTTCATATAAAAGACATGTACGGTAATCTTCACAGTATTTAGGAGGCAAAATTTGGTAACAATTCAAGTAGTAGGAATAAGAAAATGCACACTGACCTTCCAACATGTTGAAAGGGGTCATAGGAAGTTGCATGACATACCTTCCTGATGACATGTCCACAAAGCTCAAACTTCTTCATATACATTGGGCCTTGTAAATCCAATTCTCACATGTCCTCCATGATGACATTTCCTGGGAAAAAGATGACCACAAATTAATTTTTCTTTGCATTTCCTGGTACAAAATCTCATACTTCCATCGCCATACCTCCTTAAATCATGACATTTGGTAACAACATGTCCAACATCATCTGGATGTTTAGGATAATATAGTGGTATTCCATTACCAAGATACCCTTTATCTTTAAAATGCTTTATGATATCACTCCACACTGGAGAATTGTCTAAGACTATCTTGGCATTTCCAAAGATATACAAACCAATTCTATCCCTGGAAAGGGAAACACGAGTTTGTTTGGAATGTTAAGAAATCCTATATTTTCTGATGTTTTTACATTCAAATTAGGAATTCAATGTTTCTTACCGAAGAAAACAATATGATATTGCTCTCTTATCCCTAGTCAGGAGTATATTTGCTAAGAATTGCGCTCTGAGTTCTAGATCCTAACCTTGCTAGACTTTTCTCGTATTCATATATTCCCTCCAAAAATTGATCTAGAGCTCTGTTAGTAAAGAACACTATGAGAATGGGACCAGAGGAATTTGAAATCTTATGAAACAAATCCTTTACAATTTGCAACCCGGTAAATGTTTTTCCAGTGCCAGGAGGGCACTGAATAATGGCCAATTTTTTGGTGAGCCCATGATTAATGGCTGCCTCCTGACTATCATCAACAAAATCACATTTACAAACTTGTTTCCAATCAAAATTACATTCAAGTTGAGCTATTTTGGCTTCCAGATAAACTAACTACTCTATAAATAGAATATTGAATGAAAGACCAAATTCTACACCATGTTTACCTCCTCTCATCCCCACATATTCAACAGAGTTACAAACCTAGAAATTAGAGGACCCTTTCTGCTCAACAAACTCCCAATTTTTCTTGTAACTCCCTCTAATTTGCTTCACACACTCTCTATAAGCTTCGAGTAAATCTTCTCTTATAACCCTGAATTGGGTGTGTAAATAATTGTATACATTCTCTCTCTCTCTCTCTCTCAATTTAGGATGTTCTATTGGTTGAGTAGGATGCACGTGACATGTGACATTCAACATTTTTGGAATTTCACAAAGGCGGGGCATGGAAAAGATGAGCATGATGGTGTGGGTGCATGTGTAAAAAGAGCTCTTGCCAGAGAGGAATTGAAGTACGAAGGTGGTGCAGAGTTAATAAATGCACAAACAATTTTGCGATGGTGCAACTCTACGATGGGAACAAATAATGAAGTTAATAGGTTTTTTTGGTTGATAAATGAGTCTAACATTGGAAACTATCTAGATTGTTGTACACTTACAGGGTCAAGTGACATGCACTCATTTAGAAGTTCAAATGCAACATCATTGGGTATTTATACTAGATTAATGGTATGTTTTGCTTGTCTTGTATGAATTTTGCGTGGGAGGAATGCGAATCAAAAGAGTGGATTGATGAATGGTCTTATACACCTTTGCAACCGCTTGATACATATCAACTTCCTAGAGCACTACAATTAAGCCAGTTTGAAGCATCAGCGGATTTTGATCACATATCTGACCTAGTTGAACCAGCTAATTTCTTAATTTATTCTTCAATTTATTTCTCAATTTCTCAATTTCGTAAGTGTTTAGGGTGTTAACTTATCCCTCTATAAATTGTAGGTCATGTATATGCATTTTTTGCAGTTGAGAACAATGAGGAAGGTACTGATTACTTTTTGTGTCATTTTATTGAGGGCAAAAAGAAATTGACAACTACAATCATTGATGGAGAGGGTATTGAGTACCCAATAGGATCCGTTGTTGTGACAGGGACATGGCTTAGAAGGTATGCTATCAAAATATAATGTGTTCTTGTTTGACGACTTTGAGACATCTTACCATCATTCTATTACACTTTGTATGTTGAATTTTGTATTCATTTATGCTTCTATGAAATGCAGGTACCCTATCACAAAATCCAAGAATTGGTTGTTTGAGTAATATGAGACACATAGACATATTTTGCATTACTTAAACCTTCTTTTTGCAACAAATATTGAATTGATAAAGTATATTGGTAGACCTCGTACTAAGAATTTATAGAAACTTTGTGAATCTGGACATGAGGCAATAAATGACACAATAAGGGTTAGAGCTGACCCAGAAGGTTCACTCAATTAGTTATGGGCCATCGTGAAGAATCATTCTACAAATGGTAGAATTATTTTGACAATTTTGTATATAAATTTTGCGAAACAATCTAACTTCACTTTTTTGTAAATATAAATGACTATGAAGTGGTCCACATGCATATTTGGAGA
>MU225083.1:4694381-4798996 GCA_018584345.1 Thuja plicata | reverse complement strand
AGCCAATAAGTGATTGGTTGGGGTATGAGTCTATGTATGAGTTTAGCATTGGTTGAATTGAGTCCAAGGATGGAGGGCGGGAGTTCAAATCAATTTGAGTCATGATGGCTAGACAAGGAAGTGAATTTTTTGAGTTGAATTACATTAGAAAAAATTATTTGACCATAAATCAATAGAAAAAAAAAATACACTAAGTTACCACCATACAAATTATTAATATATGATATTTTCAAAATAACGTAGTATTCTATTTTAGGAATATTTATAAAACATTACCTCAGGTGTTTGAGCTACCCATCTATGTGTACTATAACGAACACTCCTTGGTGTGCTTGTACCACCAGATGCACCCTGCAATGCATATTATTCATGTATCAATTTAGATTCTTCTATACATAAAATTTTATTTACTTTTAACAGATTTAGGTAATTAATTAAAATAACATGTCAAAACACAAATTTAAACAAACCTGTGTCGGCTCTTAACAATACACCATTGAAAAAAGATCATTTGTGAGGGCCACATCCTCAGTAGTGGATGCCTGAAATATTTTACCACAATGTACACATGAATGGGATGTCAAACCATCCACACTCGCTTGGCTATCTACCCCATCACATATATCATTACAACTAATGCAGATATGCTCAATGGGTTGGGATGACCCTGGAAATGTATCTGATGATAATGGATCTTGCATGGAATGAGATGATCCTAATGGTGGATCTGATGGTGATGGAGATGGCATAGGATGGGATGATCCTAATGGCACATCTGATGAAGATGGAGGTGGCACTGATCCATCCTCTCCAACTAACTGAGTGCCATGTTGGATAATGACATTAGTCAACGATGCAGCTACATGAAGAGTCTATATATCCATACACTCCTTCACCACTACTGGGACAACAACATGAATAAGGGGTTTTCTCATAGTACACCTCCTCTCTTGTGGTCGGGTAATCCTTTGTGCCCCAGGTCTATCCTACGCAGAGCCTCTCCCTCTACCCTGGAATTCACGAAAGTCAAAGTAATTCGGCTTCTTGCCAACGATAAACTCATAGTATAGCTTCCTCAAAAAATATAAAGAAACCTCATTATTATTACAAGGTGGTTGGTCAAATACCATGTACCACCTATCCCAAAAAGCTGATTTCAGCCCCCTATGAACACACCTATGTATAGGAAATCATTTTGTATTAACTTATAGGGAATTTATAGTATTAGGATCGGTGAAATGGGCACATATGTCACATTTTTCTATGCCTTTTCTTTTCACATCCTCATAGGATAAATCATCAGCATAAAATGTACGACACCTATCCCTCCATGAACCCCATTTTATCACCTCTTGAGACACCTCATTTTCTCTATTGGACATTTTTCTAATGTAGTGGGTACGAAACCTATCCCTCCATGAACCCCATTTTATAACCTCTTGAGACACCTCATTTGCACTATTGGACATTTTTCTAATGTAGTGGCGAGGGTAGAGTGATGCTGAAGACCGGAAGCCTTCAACCTATTGACCAATATATTAATTTGTGCACTATTTTGGTTAAGGCATTGCACATGGTCTTCTTGTGATGCATCTACATAACCTAATGACACATGTAGAGGGCGTACGGATGGCGATGGTTGTGGAGGAGAATTTTGAGGAGGGTTTACGGGTGGAGATTGTGGTTGAGGGTTTATGGGTGGCAAGGGTTGTTGAGGGTTTACAGGTGGCAATGATGGTGCTTCTATGGGGAGTGCTCTTTCATTTTGTTTTTGTCTTTTTGGGTTGTTTGATGAATCTAGAATGAAATTAATAAAAGAAAACAAAAAATCAATAAAATAACCTAATTTGATTACAATTGCAAAAAAAAACAACAAAAACAACAAAAACAAACTAACTTACCTTTGTTACAGGGTGCCATTGGTTAAAAATCTTGTTTAAATCATGTTCTCGTTCAAAGCACGATTAGGTTTTGCTATTGTTTACAGTCCTCCACACTTTTGCTCCACGGTTTAAGTGTTAAAAATGGCCTAAGCCGTGGGGAGTTCTATTTTTGATATATTTCTCATAACCCGATCGGGTTATGAGAAATATCTCATAACCCAATCGGGTTATTAGAAACTCAATTTGTCTCATAACCTGATCGGGTTATGAGAAATTCCTCATAACCCGATCGGGTTTTGAGGAGCACACAATTTTTTATAATATATTCTAGGCTTGGTTTACCAAGCCTAGAACGATTTCAAATTTTTAATAACCCGATCGAGTTATTGAAAATTTGAATTTTTTTTAAAGGTGTGTCCACTTTTTTGGTCCACAACTTGGTGCACACACCCATAATATACTAAATTTAATCAATGAAGAGAAACATAATAGGAAAAATAAATGCTAAGGTATGTCTTTCATATCAATAAAAAGTATAAGATCCATTGTTAAGGAAATAAGAGATCTATCTACCATACATTGAGAAATTTTTATAAATTCAATACAATTTGAAAGAGAGTGTTATTACTATGATGGAGAAGACATATAAATTCACCACTAATAGGTCTTTGATTTTTTGGAAAATATCTATAATGAAAATGAATTTTAGGATAGTATTTAATTCTCCAAAAGATTCTTTTAGCTAAATCCAAACAGTCATCAATAGGAGGTGTGACAACGGATGGTCTTGGTAAAAGAATGTCAAGAGGAGGTTTGTGTTGTGATGAAGAAGGATTGGGAGTAGACAAAGTGGTAGCTTGAGGTATAAAACCTAAACTACACCTAGTGACTTGTGTAGGAGGATTTATAGGAACCTTAATACCTTGTTCATCAATACCAAGACCTAATCCATTGTAACCTTGTTGAGTAGTAATATCACATCCCACATTGTAACCAACTTTTAATGTAGAGGATGAAGGTGATTTATCTTGATATTTATGGAAATTTGTGGTATAAAGAGGAATAGGAGGAGAAATATTCTCCTTATGGATATTAAGATTCCTATCACTATTATTATCTTCTTTAGGTGGAGAAGAAGAGGAAGGTTTATCAAGATCTTCATATCTAATTAATGTTATTATTGGAGAGAATTCATCAATAAAATTCTTAACATCAAGATTATAAATAATGCTTTGATAAAAGGAATATTGTTTAAGGTCATCTAAAGAAGTGCATAAACTAGCTTCCTCAAGACTATCCATTAAGGTGGGTTGAGGAAGAGAGGATATAGCCTATAGGTCTCACTCAGATGAGATCATTAGGAGATAGATCAATATCAATAGGCACCATAGGAGTAGGATTAAGAAGGTTTATACTATTTTTATCTTTAGGCTCAACATATTCTATTCATTTTGTTAAAAATCTTATGAGAAAATTGCATGAAATATGAATAATTTTTTTGAAAGATACTTTGCAAGAAGGAAGAATATTTGGAAGTCTCATAATGCCATATGCAAGAACACCATGAAGGAATAAAAACATCATAAAATGAAAGAAAGTATGACTCACTCCATGTGATTGATAAAGATAAGAAATGAGAATTGTAACAACATAAGTTATCACACACCAATCTGACATAGTAAACTCAATGAAAGCTACCAAAATTAGATCCAAGAGTGCAATGAAGAGTATTGAAGACCAAAATAAAAATGGAATCTAGAAAATATATCTAAATGTAACAAAGATGTTATGTAAATAATGATTAATACTGTTAGGGATTTTTCTTGCAGGTTCCTAAAATAGTGTGAATGCTTACTCTTTATATCTCCAATTTAACTCTATGCAAGAAAAATCCTAATTGCTGAGGATTAATTCCTCCTTGAAATTTGAGGTCCACAGGCTCAGGCAGGTTTACCTTAAAATGATTACTAACTTTTAGTATCTATTATAGTGGATTAGGTCTCTTACTAGATTGCTAATTACCTTTTACTGTATTAACATAAAGAAAACTATGCAAATAACTGTAACCAATCTGATAGAGATCTTAATAAGCCAAGTCATTAATTTAACAATAGAAAATAGTAATGTGATAAGGATTCTCATCCTTTTTCCTTTTGTAGTTCTATGAACTTAGGAGGGTTAACCTAGTGATTCTCTCTTGAAGGAATCAACAAACTGAATTGTATTCTCTGATACAATTGCTTAAATTTATATGTATTTGTAACTAAAATGTAAATGATTGATTGTTTTTGGATATTGGATGATGATTAACTATTTTCCAAACCCTAAACTAGTGCCTAATCCTTAGTAAAAGAGTCAATATCAAATGTAAATCCACAATAAATGGTTAATGTAAATACATGCAATTTGGGTAAAATGCCTTACAAACTACCTTTCACTCAAACACCCCTGTTATCAGATCCTAATACTAATGCTTAGTTCTCTGGGATCACCTGTAAGAATTATGCCTTCCTTGAAAGAACTCACAAGCAACTTCACAATCACCTTGTAATTGGTATATCTAAGATGCCTTGCAAATCAAACATACAAGAGCTAGAACAAAAATACAAAGAGACAAACACAACATATAGGACATAAACTGCAATGTATTTTATTAATATGGTTCCTACTTCAAATGCATTCAATAGACAATAAGCACAAAACTTGGACAAAATTAAGTAGTTTGGCTTGCAATTATATTTCACTTCTCATCTCCTTTTTTTACAAAATGATACAAATGCTCTATATATAGTCTAAACCATCTTGGAATCCTTCAAAATTAAGGATGCAACAAGCTTTGGATGGTTTAAGACCTAACTCTAAAAACTTAGAAGAAGACAAAAGACAAGAAGAATCCAAGCGGTGGAAGGAAAAAATAGGAATACAATCAAATTAGATCTTTGAAATCTTTTGCTAGATGGCACCTTTGTCTAAATATGTTCTGGATAGCCTCCAATAGTTGTTGTGATAGTTAGTGTCTGCCATTACAAGCTAACATACACTAATATTTCAGATGACTAACCTTCTTGTGCTCAAAGATCAGGTGCCAGGTGTCCTTTTACTCTTCATCTATGATGTCAAGGCTAGCTGTGGAAGGCTTCTTTTTCTTGGGCTTTGTAAGAACATCCCATGCTGCTACATCTTCCTTTATAGGCCAATTAAAGCTTTGAATGCTTTCAAGTTGTGCCTTTTGCCTCTCCCTCTAGCATATGTTATGATTTTGACATCTGTTACAAATTTATTAAAATCTGTCTCAGCCTTAAATGCCTCATCCAAGGTTTTATTAAACCTCTCCATATCTAATTCATTTGTGTAAGACATAAATGCCTCTTTACTAGGCAATAATGAATCAAATTCATTTCTCCAAATCTCCAGTGCCTTAATCTGATTGTCCTCTGACCTTATTGAAGGCAGAAACTTATTATCGTCAGACCCAAACATATTCAATCTGGTCTCTATCTAATTTTCCTTGCCCTTGAAAAAGGACAAGGTTACCCCAATATAATCTATTTCATCACCCACTTGTGTGACTATCTCTGGCAAGTATGCCCTTAGTGGTTGCAAAGATGCTAACCTTTAAAATAAACTAGTCCTGACTGATCAAGTCCCAAAATAGGGGTTCAAAGTAGATACAAAACTAGTTACCTCTACTTGTAGGCCAGGTAAATTATTATATGCTCCATGCACTAAATCAACTTTATCTTTTAGGATGTTAATCCTATGCTGCAATATATTTAGAAAGGCTTCTAAAGCCACACTGTTCTTCTCTCCATCTTTCTGCTCTGTTTCCTTCTGAGCATCCCATGTATCCTCTGTCTACACAAGTGCATCTTCAGCCTATTTTGGTTCAACATGAACAACCTTTGGGATCTATTATAGCTTCTGAGTTAGATATGCAATTATCTTATCCATAACACTGATCTTTATTAAACCCATATCTCTATTCTTTGCAATGAGGCTTGTTTCATCTAACAACTTTTGATACATGTTAGACATTTTCACTGTGTTTGCTTCATTCAAATGAGAAATGTGGGTTAGGGCCTAAGAAATCTCTAGATCCCCTGTATTGTGTATAGACCAAATTATTTTATCTCCTTCCATCTTCTCTTAGACATTGATCAATGATGGCTTTTGATTTTTGGGATCTAGAGCCCACATAGCTAGGGTCTGAGATTCTGCATTGTAGCCACATCCTTTGATCATCTCCCTTGTTTCTCTATTTATAAATTGATGTCTAACTTCCTTCTGATTTGATCTATGATGAAGGCTAAATCAAGGTCCCATCCCTCTACCAATAACATGCCACTTGATTTCACTAGCTGTCTAGCCTCATCAGGGGTCATATTTTTAGACTTTGGGTCATATCCTTGGAGAGTCTATAGGGATTCACTTGTTATGGATTCTCCTCCATCCAATTTCAATTGTGCCCCCACTTGCTGTTGCTTGGCCCATATAAGGAAATATTTGAATTCTTTGGTCTTTATGAATTCATCATCCTTTAATAATTCCTCTTGTTGCAACTCCCTTTCATCTTGACATAATATGATAGGCATCTCAACATTGTCATCTATATCTTCTCTTTTATTCTTGCCCTCTCTTACGAATTTCCTTAATTGGTGATCATAGGCACTTGTCCTTGTGAATAGGGCACTTACTTTGTCCTTTTTCTTCTTGTGTGTCTTGACAATGGAAGGATCCCTTGCTTCCACCCTTTTCTTTTTATGTGGAGGTTCAAAAACTACCTCAGCCTCATGTCCCTATGTTAGGTCAATAATGTTTTCCTTAGTATGAGGTGGCTGATCTGTAGGGGTTGGGCTGTGTATGGAGTAACTGCTACTATACTCTGAGGATGATTGTTTATTAGGACCTTTGTCCTTATCCTCAATTTTCTCTTCAAGCTTATTATAAAGTGTACCATATGATTCAATCATCTTATCTAATCTCTATAGATAAGGTAATCTAGGGAAATATCCTCCAAATGGGATCCCTTTCTTTTTGAGCCTTTGCTCCAAATCCTTCAATTCTTGATACTTTGTTGACTTAGCTGAAATTTCATCCTCCTCGAGGATGTTCCTGAGCAAGTCCTCTTCCTCACATGACTGATGTTCTTTAGTAATTGGAATGGTAGGTGTCAAAAGTTTCTTAGCACTTTTTATGAAACCCTCTGTATCAATGTATCTATACATGGAAACATTCATTCTATAGTGCCTCAACCATCCATTCACAGTATCATATGTTAGAGTAGTCATAGTATAGCTAATAATTAAATCATTTAATTATTAGTCTATTTACTTTATGCTTAAGTTTCACTTAGGCAGCTTATATTTCTTTAAGGTTTTCCCTTTTAGGGTTTCGTGATTCCTTTTATAAGGATTCACCTCTTAGTTTTCTTTACAGAGATTATTGTATTCAGTATTGTTGTTAATAGAAGCTTTATTCTTTTCAACATGGATTTCAACTCTTTGGCTTTTTGGCCACCATAGCTCTCTTTCTTCTGTCTGCACTTTGCTTCTTCTTGTAACAGTCATGCATGCAGGTGTTCTTGGGAGATTAGCTTTCAGCCTAATCTAACATGGTATAAGATCTCTCCTACTGTTTGTTGTTCGTGTTTCATTGAAGCGTGCCAGAAATAGAAGGTCTCTAAGGGTTTCAGAGGTTTTTTTATGTATTTCTTGTTTTGGGTTTTGTTTCTGGTCACTTTGAGCTCAAACGGACATCTCCATTGAGCTTAGAGCACCCAAAAACCCCAGAATACATATAAAACTTGTCCATTTTGGACATCTGGACTCTGGAGGCAAAAATTTTTTGGTTTCCAGTGCCGTACGGGCACGAAAACTGAGAAAAATTCAAAAGAACATTATTTTTAATGTTTTTTTAGCGTTGTCAGTGTTTTTCCAAACGCGCCACTACCGGGACGCCACCGCACCACCACCACCGACTGTGGGCACCTCCGGCAGCGGCCCCCACCACCGGTCCCGCGGGCTCCGCCTGCCTCCGGCCCTCGCCGACCTCTGTCGCTCTGCTCGGCCTCGCAGCCCCCGCCGCCCCTGCGGCGTCCGCCGCCCCTGCGACCCACTCCGTGGCCCGCGCCGCCCCGCTGGCTCCCCTGTGCCGCTCTGCCAGCAGCGGCCTTATTTTCTGCCCTCGCGGGCTTATTTTCCTTGGCGGGTGGTCATATGCATGACCAGGAGCCCAGGTTTAGCCCCTTGCACGCCATGCGCCTAGGGGCACATTTTTTTAACCCCAGGGGCTTATTTCTAGCCTTTTGGAGCAATTTTGGGCCCTTCTCAATATTTTCGCTCTATCTGGAGCATACGGAGGCCTTTTTTAGAATTTGTTATATCGTCGGAAAGCTCTTTCCAAGCTCTTTCTGACTATAGTGATTTGGTTTTTGGGTTCTGCCATTTTGATAGTGTTTTTTCTGTCAAAGTCTGATGTCTATTTTTGCCTTCCGGGAGTCATATCTGGCTCAGCCAGACTCCATTTTTGGCAAACCAGATATCGTCGAAAAGCTGGTTCAGTGAACTATTCAGTTGCAGGAGTTTTTTTTTTTAGATTCTGCTCCAGGTTTTCTCTCCTCCGAGTTTGGAAGTTTATGCACTCTGGTGGATTGCTTGGGTTTACAGGTCTTGGGATCTCTTCTACTGTACTTCTGGCTCACTCTTCTTTTTGACTTCTGAGCTTGTATGCTTCTCTTCTGTTGCATTCTTTTCTATAAATGCACTGAGATAAAGTGCCTACTTCTGCATTTCTGGGATCTTGTACACCTTGTGTATTTTTGTACTTGCACTCTGTTATAAAGTGCCATGGGGGGTTATGATGTTTATACCATTTTAGGCACATCCACCTTTGTCAAGTGAGCGTACCTTCCATGACATTAGCCCATGCTGTGTGTCGGTGACACCGCCCTTTATCCTGTGTGTGTACTTCTGTTGCACTGTTGGTGTTCCTGGTTCTTCTTCTGCAGATGTTTCTGGCATTGCATTTCAGTGTTCCTGTCACCTCTCCCAGCTTAACATTATGGGGGGGTTCACCTGTTAGTTCTATTGCTTCCTGGTTTGATTGATCAGCTCTTCAGACATTATCTTCTCTACCTGGTCATGCACTTCAGTGGGGGTTCCAGCAGTCTCTTCTGACAGAGTTTTCAACTTCATGCTTCAGAGATGCTTCTTGCTCATTCTTGTTCCTCTCTTTGGGACTTTCCCTAGATTGAAGGCTTAGTTTCCTTCATCTAGTTTCTTTCTTATTTTGGGTACCTGATCAGGCCTTGTTGTCGGGACCCATCCTTCCTGCTTTCTACAGTAGTTTAGTTGTTTTTCTTCTCCCTAAGTTACACTTAAGGGGGGGTGTTAGAGTAGTCATAGTATAGCTAATAATTAAATCATTTAATTATTAGTCTATTTACTCTATGCTTAAGTTTCACTTAGACAACTTATATTTCTTTAAGGTTTTCCCTTTTAGGGTTTCGTGATTCCTTTTATAAGGATTCACCTCTTAGTTTTCTTTACAGAGATCATTGTATTCAGTATTGTTGTTAATAGAAGCTTTATTCTTTTCAACATGGATTTCAACTCTCTGGCTTTTTGGCCGCCATAGCTCTCTTTCTTCTGTCTGCACTTTGCATCTTCTTGTAACAGTCATGCATGCAGGTGTTCTTGGGAGATTAGCTTTCAGCCTAATCTAACATCATATGCCCTATTTCCTATTGTAAAATTAGAGGCAATAAACTACCTTGGTATGAAATTTCCTTTCCTATCTGGAGCTAAATGCTCCCTATCTATCAGCATGAGTTGCTATAGGAACTCCATGATAGAAATTCTAGGTGGCACTCTGAAAGGAAAAATGTGTGGTGGTTGAGAGAAACCATATACTCTAATGAGAGTAAAATTTTGATGATAGTAGAAATCACCCCAGTTGTGGTCTGCATTCCATTTATCCACAAACTTGCAGTGTCTCAAAAGTTGTAACACCTTGACTGGAAGCCTAGCCATATTGAATCCTAAGTTGCTTAATAAGGGGTATACTAACTAGTTCTCAAATGCACTAAAATCATTCTCTCTGGATGTGTAATTCCATACCCTCAACCAAAGTTGCACAGGGTTAGATTAACCATGATAAAATCTTCTGAGCTGCAAATTGGGATGGTCCATGATATTAAAATTGTAGAACATAATCAAATGCATTTTATCTGGTGCATTTTATCAATTACATATTGAATGTAATCATAGTCAGTACTGACATAGGGACTTTGTAAGTCCAGGATTATCATTAACATGTCAGATGATACTCTCTCTCTTCCACTATAAACTCCTAAGACTATGCATAGGGCATATGAAATGTCTTTCATGTAGAATGCCAGGTCTTTGAAAGATATGGTGCATTATAACTAGGAATGGGGGCTATATAGTTCGTCGTTCCTTTTGGCACATGGGCCTGAATCAAATTGGACACAATGTTGGATTCCTTAGTATATCTAGCAGCTAGGGCTTTCAAATTAATTTCTGTTGAGCAAGGGTTGTACATATTAAATTCTTTCATGAATGATTCCCTATCAAGGGTTACTAGAATAGTGCCATCATCTTTCTTAATGGTCTTTTAAATGGTGTCATACCTACTGGCTAGTTCCAATATCAAATCAACATCTACAACTACATCATGAACTACTAGTTTTGCTAATCCACACATCCAAGGGTTTGACATGAGATCATGAATTTCACTATTTTTGTGGAATTAGTTAAAAAAGTGATAACCTGAATAGTTAGGTGTCTTTGCATATCTAATATAAGCAAAATTGTCACCAAGGTACTTGTCGTTTACCTTTTTTCCCTGTTTGGAGCTTGGAAGAAGTTGTATGAACTCCTCTAAGTAATTCCTCTTTCCTTTCAAATCATCGTCATCTCATCTTTTCCCTCTAGTAGAGGAAACACTCACTGCTCTTCTCATGTTGTCTATCTTTAATTGAAACTGATCAAATCTTCTTTCTTTACTCTGTAAATTTTGGATTTCTCTGTTCTCTTGAAAACACTTCTCACTTATGCAAATTTCGCTCTGAAAACTGAAGCTCTTTGTGAAATTAAATGATCAATGGTAATGCCTACTTATTCAGAGAAATCAATGCACAAACCTTGCTTCAAAATCATGGATTTGTAATTCAATCACTTCTGTCATTACTTCTACATGCTGCGATATCAATTTTCCTTTCTATCCGCGACATTTGAAACTGACAGATGATCAATTTTGAATGATTGATTTTCAATTAAAACCTTATTATATTCAAAATTAGATCAAGATCTGATACGATTGGATAATTTATAACAACTTAACAACTCTTTATACATGCTATCATAATCTCTATGCTCTGATTGGCTGACAACTATACAACATGGCGTGAAAGAAAACCTTATATTTTACCTCGCTCTTACTCTAGTTCCCTTCAGTGATTGCATGACTATATAATCTTTGTTGTGGAGTATTATATTAAAACCTGGTTATTTTATGAGACTTAACAACCACCACACAATCAACATCTTGATCAATGTTCATCTCTTAATCGTTGATTGAATTCTATTAACTCACATTCCTTTTGAGACTCTGTGAGTAAGGCTTTAAATAACTCTTACTTAAACCTTTAGTTCGTTTTAGAGAATTCGCGACTGTGTGAATCCAAATTCACTATGAGATTTCATTAATTCTAAGTTTATTTTGAGATTACAGGACCATTGCTAGATCTTCCTTCAATTGGACAGTTTGCACGTAATCTTATATACATTTTGTACTTTCTCTTTTTGATTTGAGACTTCACGACTACCCTTTGATCAACTTTTAATCTAACGGTTCACATGTAATCTCCTTTGGTTTGTATTTAACTATAGTTTATTCTGAGACTTCATGAATTAAGCTATCTCCGAGTCATGGAAAGAATTTATTAACCTTTGGTTTTCACTGTGACTTCACGACTAACTCAAATCTCTAAAAGACTTAGACACGTGTTCAAATCTGAATCACCATCGCTGAATCACTAAAATTTCTTTGAATATTTGAATTTTATCAGTGAATTGACACTATCCATTAGATATTTTATGTTTCATGGCTTAGATCTTCCCGCTGCAAACTTCACTTAAGATTTACTCAACTCTTATTCAACCATATTCCTTATCGAGACTTCATGACTCACTGAATCTTGTTGTCGCTTTACTAATTATTCAACTCAGGGTTTCTTTCAAGATTGAATGCCATCCATTAGGTCTTTATTTAATCTAACGGTAGTTGCGATACTTCTTAATCTTTCATCCATCTGAATCGTCATCTCACGACTTCACGTTGGCCACAAGATCAACTTTACATATGATGGTAGTCGCTTTATCTCACAACTTTTAACTTAACCCTTGCTTTCAAAAGAGATCTCACGACTGAAGGGTTTTAACTCATCTCTTAACCTTAGTTTATTTGTGAGACACCATGACTATGTGAATTTGAAGTTTCTTTAAGATTCCTTAACTAAAGAGTTTACTTTGAGACTTTGTGACCACCGTAAGATTATCTATTAGATCAACGGTTATCACTTAATCTCATATATTTTCACTCAACTCTCAATTCTCTTCATGATCACGTGACTTCCTGAGAACTTCAAACCCCTTTTAAACTCTGATTAGCTTTCAAGACTGCGTGACTGAATAATCTCAAAGTCGCTAAAGGATATTTCTAACTCTGGGTTTTCAAAGAGACTTTCCGCATACCACAAGATCATGATCTTCATCAACATCCCGCTTGAAATCTCATTAGCAATGGAAGCATATTATTTTCTTATGGAGATAACACAACTAAAGTATTTCACCAATTCTCGAAAAGAAATGGAATATTCTCAAGGCTTAAAGAGACATCATGACCAACATATAAAATATAAAAATAGACACATGACTTAAGCGATTTGGTCATTTCTGAAAAAGCAACTGTAAAATAGAAGCAATTTGGAAGAACTAGGGTTTTCTCTTGGAAAAGCATGAAAATTTTACCTAGAACTTAGGGTTTTAAATACTTCTCTAATTTTTAGGCTTGAAGACCATTATTTGCAGAAGCATTTTGACAACATTGGACATAATTTTGACTGAGAACTCAAAAATTTTACTGGCAAGCCTCAAAACTAGAAATACAACCAACAAATACAATGCATAGGAAGTAGATCTAGACACCAAATCAGAATAGAGATATCATGCGTCAGGTTGAAAAAAATGTACAATAGCAAAAGGGAAGAAATGCAAAGAGGTAGACCACTTCTCATTTTCAAACTTGCACATTCAGAAGGAAGATGCACCAATAGGCAAATGAAAGTCCCAAGCACTAAACGGGTCAATGATAATTTGATAAATAAGTAAAATAAAAATGGGGGAGATAATGAGATAAGAAATGAAGATTAGGGAGGATTTATGTGTACCTAAAATTGAGAGAGGAGTTATGTTGCTTCAAATCTGAATTTTTGACATACAAAACCTTGGAAATACTTGTAACTGCTGATCTAGAACCTGAAGATTGTAACCTGTCTCTAAACCTAATTCCAACCAATTTTGGGAGGTACAAAACCTCTGGAACATTATATACCCAGGAACAAAATGTTTGAAATATTATGTACCCTGTGTTTTTGACTAAAACTTCCAGGGATGTTTCAATAGTTCTTGATCTTATTGAAAAAGTTATAATAGATTTGTAACTTGTTCCAGCACAAAAAAAATGGGGAATAAATTTGAACAAAGGGGTTTTACTCAGTTAAACTTTTGTTTAGGAATCAAACTTAAAATTAAATGAAAGAAATGAAAGCGTGATGTCATGTAGTAGAGGCTAGATCTAAGAAATGAAGTATATCATACTATTACCCAAAATTTCCAATTACATGACATTCTGGCTACAAGTGGAGAAAACATCAATCCCATAAGGGTAGAGCCCAGGTTGTATGAATTTTGCATGATTCCTTGTCTTAATCTTTCTCTCTACATTTTTCTAGGTCTAGTTTTTCCCCTTGTTCATGTTCTAAAACCCTTGAAGCCTCTTAAACCCTAGGTTCTTTAGTGGTCGTTATGTTTTCTCATTACCTTTTGCCACTTAAGGTTCCTATTCTTCACATTTTTTAAACTTGTCCACAATGATCACCTTTTATGTTCAGTCGGGCTGAATTTATAATGAACAGTCATGCAACCACATCGTCGAGTTGTATTTTTTATGAAGTCATTTAGCTCTGTGAGTGAGCGGGTGAAAGGATTATCATGTGTTTGTGTAGTCGCGATGGTTTTGCATAATGTTACCTTCCAGCTCGTGAGTGTGCAATCAAGGGAAAAGGAAATTGCTCACTTGCTAAGGGTTATATTTTCTCATCACTCACTCGCCATGAAATTTCATTTTATAGCTCGTGAGTGTGCGATCAAAGGGAATTTTATGCTCATTTCTCACTCGTTGAGTTAATCACTTAACATTTTTTTTGTGTGAGTGTGCGACAAGGTCTCTATTGCAATTTGAAATTTCATCGCTCACTCACCATGAAATTTAACTTCAAGTCTTTGAGCTCGCGAGTGTGCGACCAAAGGATTTGTGCTTCATCGCTCACTCACTCAAGTTTAGCAGTTAACAGGAAAAGCGTTGCAACTGCGTGAGCAAAGGGATTTTTTATGCAGTTGCTCACTCGCACAGGTTAAAGACCAAATTAAAAGGTGCTACGAGTATGCGACTGATCAAGAGAAAAGATTTGTTTCTCACTCGCATAGGTTGAAACTTCAAACAACAAGGAATTTCATGCCATCGCTCACTTGTAGAGGAAGTTTTAAATTCCTTGTTGATGCTACGAGTGCATGACAAAGTGCCACATGTTTGAATTAAATCTAAGCTTAAAAGACAAGTTAAAAATTGATCAAGTCTCACTTGATCATGTGGATGACACAAAGCCTCAACATAAAAATAATTGAGATCTACTGTCTAAGGCATTGTGCCATGGTGACATCTTGTATAGATGATGTCATAGGTCCCAGTTTGTAGAGAAGTTAAAGACACAGTAACTTAAAAGGGATCAGACGGTGGGCATTTGCCTTAAACTAAAAGTGCTCAAGATCTACTATTCAAGGAAACACGCCTGCTTGCCACGTGTCCAGGTCAGATATGAAGTCAGCACTAAAGGCATGTTAAAGATGAAGAAAGTCTATGAAGATCAGACGGTGGGCGCTATGGCTTAAAGGCAAAGATGAAGACAGTTAATGTATAAGGCATCTTGCCTGTGTGCCGCATGGAAGATCTGATCTTGTGATCATGGGTAACTCCAAAAGGATTGACGATTGTGTTTAAAGGTTCATAAAGATTCAAATTTGGGTCATTGATTGGGCATTCTGCGTAACCTGTGACCGTTAGAGTTTGAATTTTGAATATTCAAATGTTTTTTCTCAGGTTTTCATGGTGGTGGTGACATTTTTCAACTTATAGAGTGGGTAGATGGATCGAGGTGATCTGTCTGCTCAAATTTATTGTGATGGGAAAGATATTCAAGTTTGTATCTAATCGAATGAGATATTTCAAAGATGTATTTATAACAGAATTGACAGTCTTAGGGTTCTGAATTATTTATGTAGATATATTGTAACCCTAATTCCTAAGAATTGGATTGACTCCTGAGCCTGCGTGCTAGAGGAACATGTATATAAGTAGTTTTGAGAGATTTTAGAGCTCAAAGTTTTCCCACTGGTGTAAGATTTTCTATGACATTTTCCCTGCCCTCAGATCTTAATCATCTTGTATCCTTTCATTGAATTCTAGATTCTGTATGAGCTTTCTGTGGCATTTTATCTTCCCTCAAGCTTTTCCTTGTCTATACTTCTCTTATTGGATGTAATACAATGCTTTTATTATAGAAATCTTAGAGCTCCTGAACCTTCCTTTCTTCCAACATATTTTTGTACTATTGTGTTTGATTTGATTTAGGTAATCCTATGGATTTTTTTCATCCTTGGTTACTTTGTCTCATTCATGTATCTACTTGCTGGAGTGAATGTTTTCTTGCAGGTCACATTCTGTGTCTACTTTCTTGGAAAATCTATTGTTTTTAAAATCTTCTCTTTCCTTGAATACCCTCTTTCCATTTCAAACCTCTCTGTGAAATACTTATGCAAGCCTATTCAAAAATATTGTGTTCTATTAGATTTGAGAATCTTCATGCTAGTTTACTCACTGTGTTATGTTTCATGTTACTTTTGGTGTATCACCTAGTAGGATAATTTTCTTATCAGTTATTTTCCTTTCAAGGATTCCTTCTATCCATTTACCATCCATGTCCAAAGAGAAGATTAGGTGATTATCCAAGAGGAACCAACCTAGAACTCAGAGGCTTCACTTTAGTTAGCAAATGTCCCATAACCTAGAAGTGATTCCCATGTTGTACCATATTATCAAGACTACAAGAGCTTGAATATGGTGCAAAATCTATTGCCTAACATTTTTGGCACGCCCGGGGGGGGGGGCATTTAAGAAGTTCATATTCAAAGCTATGCTATCTCTGATATGCTGACTGCATGGAACTAACCTCAAGAGGTTTTCTTCAAAAGCATATCTGGCGGATCCATTGGTGTAAAGAATAGAAGATCTAGTCCTATTCAAAGTTTATGAGAAAAGTTGTGACAAGAAACTCAAAGCCTTCTGAGTTCTTATAGCTTCCCCTAACAAGGAATTACTGCAGATCATCTTAGAGAACATCCCCTACAAGGAGGGTACAGTATACACCACCTACATCAGAAAGAATACCTTTTCCTTTTCACTCCAGAAGAATAGGAAGATCTATAACCAGAGAACTACAAGCAGATTCAACTCCACTACCTGGCCCAAATACAACTCATTCAGTTGTTGCTCAGTAAGTCACAGTTCCTACAATGGCCAGATAATTTGCCTTTGTGCCCTTTAATCAAGGGATTTCATTGAAATTTTCTCAACATCATGATGTGCCCTTATCAACACTCAAAATTCTACCTGATTTCATAGGCAAAGGACATACAACAGCTTGCAAGCACATAAGAGATGTGGCTACCATTTGTAGTGTGCATCATATTACAAAATAAGACATGGCTACCAAGCTACTTGCAACTGCTTTCAAAGGTAAGGCCTTAGAATGGTTTAGAACTCTTGTTGTTGGTTCAATTGATTCATGGGACAGACTAGGAGAATCATTAAGCAAATATTTTGAGGATAAATCAGACTACTTATCTCTAGTTGAGAAACTAAGAACCATAAAGAGATCTCCTCAAGAACAAATGACAGACTTCAATAATAGATTCCTCAAGACATGGAATAGAATTCCTATCTCAGTAAGACCTTCATCTGACCATGCCTTCCTATACTTCTTGAAAAGTCTCAATAGCAATATCTCTGTCATTATTCAATCCATGGGAGGAACCTCATTACCTCAAGCTTTTGACAAAGCACTCAGGGCTAAAAATTATTTAATCTAAGCAGGCATGATAACCCCAAGGCCACCCATGCCTATTTTTTCTAGAATTCAACCCAATATGCCTTTGAGCATACCTCCATACACTCCTATACCCACTATAGTAACACCTTAGGCCAACACTAACTATGAGGAATCCAAAGTTAGCTCTTCCCAAGAGCTACTTGAATTAAGAAGTAGTCAACAAGAAATGAAAACATTGTTACATACAATGAGCAATGAGTTGAATAGCATAAAGAAGAAGAACCAAGGGAATAGACCACCCTTTCATCCACAAAACAAAAGTCCCAACCAGCAATATCAAAATCAGGGACAACCCTATCAGCAGAATAGGCCACCATATCAAGGGAACTACCAAGGTCAAAGGAAAAACTTCAATCAAAGGCCATTACAACCTTATAACCCCATACCCCTTAGCTCTACAAATCCTACAAGAGATATGGTTCCAAGTCAGAACAATCTTGCATCAGACAATGAGTGGTGTTTTCCTTCCAATCAACCCCACAATCAGGCTACATGCTCGAATGGGTGGATGAATTAGACATTAATGGTTCAGAATGCTTCACATACCAAATTAGAAGCCTCTTCTAGTGGAGCAATTCCTCAGCAAGATGCACAACCAGACGAGACTACTCTTTTTTGATTGGGAGCATCAATATTTCAATGGAGTAAATGGTGAATCCCCAATCGTTGCCAACAATTGGTCAAAAAGAAGAGCCCAAGACATGGAGCGAGCAGAGGATGGAGCTAAAGCTTCTACATCCATAGATATGTCACCATATTCTCCCCCTATCATATTAAAGGAGGCTCCTACCATTCCAATCAAAGAGATTCCATCTCCCAAGGAGGTTGAACCCATAATAGTGAAGCCACACCAAAGAGTACACACAATAGTTCCCTTCAACATTGTAGACAATATGAAAAAGATGAATATCACTATGTCTATGTGGGACTCCTTGGCTAGTCTAGGATATCCTGAGATCTTAAGGAAGGCTATGGACGAAGGAGCAGCACCTCAAAAGCCTACAAGTGAAGTTACTAAGCCAATGTTGGTCAACACTGATAAAAATAAGGTGACTTCAAGAAGAAACTCCAAGCCAGAAGTCATACAAGGTAGGAATTTGAAACTACCCCCCTTTTATGTATCATTAATTATTGGAAAATATTTAGTACATAATTGTATGGTAGATAATGGAGCTACTATCTCTTTCATTCCCAAAAAAATAGCTGACCAATTAGGACTTAAATATGAACCTTTCCAAAAGAAGGTGACCCAAATTGATGGTTCCTCAGTAGAAAAAATAGGTGTAGCTAAGGACACAAGCTTTATCCTACATGCAAGTCCCAATTTATCTATCCTACTTGACATATACATCAAAGACCTCCCTGCTCTGTTTGCCATATGTTTATCAAGGGAGTTCACAGGCAAGATAGGAGACTATCTTTCTTTTGACTGATCTCACATGATTTTCCATACTATACATGTAACCAAGGTTACCATCAAGTCCAAATCATTGGTGGTACACCATATAGAACCTTATGTGTCCAATGTACTCAATGCAAGTTGTCTTGCACTTGACAGTAATGACTTCCCAATCATCAGAGAAACAAATACCAAGATATAAAATATCCCAGATATCTATCTATATGAATTGGAATCAGAAAGAGGCTCAGAGGGCCAAGCCAATGTTGTTTGGGATGCTGGCTTGGGAAACTACTTAATACAAGAAGATAATCTCACAGATCCAAGCCTTAAGAAAGCTATCAATGAAGCATCAAAGGATGATAGTAATCAAGTTTGGGAGCTATTCTTGGATGGTTCTAGAAGTAGACATGGCTCTAGTGGTGGTGCTATGCTTGTCTCCTCAAAAGGAGAAAATCATTATGCATCTTGTAGGTTCAACTTCTCTTGTACTAGAAACACTCTTGAATATGAAAGTCTAGTGAATGGACTAGAGTGGGGTAGAAAAAGGGGAATTAAGGCTCTAAAAGTTTATGGTGACAGTGAGCTAGTAGTCAGCCAAGTAAGAGGAATAAGTGAAACTAAGAATGACATAATGAAAGAATATATGCACCAAGTTTGGGATGCAATTGAATATTTACATGGTTTCAACATTGTTTCTATCCCTAGAAAATTGAACCAGAACGCAGATAGATTAGCTACCATTGGATCCCAGTATGACATTCCTAATAGCATTTCAAAGGAAAAGGATCAACAACATATCAAAGTAGTTTTCAAGCCTTCTATCCATGATAATAATGTTAATTGGAAAGTATTTGACAATGATGAGCAAATTTTGCAGTTCTTACTCAAAGAGGATGTCTTTTCAAAGCATAACCAAGATAGATTGATGCAAAACTATGGTGACCAAGTAGTACAACTTAGATCAAATAAAATGCCAAAAGGTCTTGTCACCCTAGAATCTATCTTCAATAGAGATGACCAATCTCAGAAGAGTAAGGTTGGTCTAACATTTCAACAAGAACATTGCATCAATTTAGAGATGGAGCCAAGAAAGAGTTTGAAGTTCAGAAAAGTGAATACTGATTCAAAAAAGCAAGCTTATGCCCAATTATTTCAAGAATTCAGTGATATATTTTCCTCGCAGTATGAGTAACTCAAGGGTTTCAACCTAGCACTTTCTCAACACACCATTGAATTGTAACCAAATGCCAAGCTAGTTATACAGAAGCAAAGGCATGTCAATCCTAAGCTTGAACCACTCATGCACAAAGAAGTGCTCAAATTAATTGAAAGTGGAATCATTTACCCCATAAAACATACTAGTTGGGTTTCCAACCTTGTTCCTGTCAAAAAGAAGAATGGAGAGTTGAGACTGTGTTGAATTTAGGGACCTTAATAGGGCATCCCTAAAAGATCTTCATCCAATTCTATTTATGGAGCAAATTTTACAATATGTCTCTAGATCAGAATGTTTCTCACTATTGGATGGCTATTCAGGGTACAATCAGATCTTGGTTCATGAATAAGATCAATATAAGACTTCATTTACAACCAAATGGGGAACCATGTCTTATCATAAAATGCCTTTTGGTTTGTCTAATGTAGGCACTACTTTTCAAAAGGAAATGGATATGGCCTTTAAAAGCCTCATGTATAAGTTTGTACTGATATATTTAGATGATATAACTATTTATTCTAAACATGTAGGAGACCACATCAAACATCTGAGGAAAATATTTGAAAGGTGTAGGGATTTTGGGATCTCTCTTAATCCCAAGAAATTTGTGTTTGCATTCCATGAAGGAAAACTATTGGGATATATTGTGTCCAAAAAAGGAATCACAGTTAACCCTGAGGATTGCAGCTATTCTTCAATTACCCCTACCACCCCATAAGAAAAGCCTTCAATCTTTCATAGGAAGGATTAACTTTGTCAGGTGTTTCTTGCCTAATATTGCAGATTTACTAAAGCCTTTGACAACTATGTTAAAGAATATTTGAGTCTTCAACTAGAGAAAAGAGGGGAAAGCTAATTTCCAAGCCATTAAAGAGGCTTTGATAGAAGCCCCTACTTTGTTGAACCCTGATTTTAGTAAGGGTTTTATCCTTTATGCTTATGGGGGTTCTGATGCCATATCTGCAATGTTGACTCAAAATAACTCTGAAGGATTGGAGCAACCTATTGCTTTCTTTAGCAAAGGTTTAGAAGAATATGAGCAAATATATTCTTTTGTGGAAAAACATGTACTTGCTGTGGTAAAGAGCCTAAAGAAGTTCAGATATCTATTGACTCACAACAAGGTACAATTAAGAGTCACTCACCCAAGTGTCAAGGACTTCCTGCTTTCCAAGGACCTGAATGAGAATAGGGCTGGTTGGATCACCAAGGTCATGGAATATGGCATTGATATCCAGGTCACCAAACTAGTCAGAGGAAGAGCTATTTGTGAATATTTGATAGAGAATGAGAATTCAAGGGATACAAAGCAAATGAATGCATCTTTAGTTTTGCATTCAATAGACAGACATGCCAAGGCATGAGGTTTGTTGCCTAACATGGTTCATTTCTTGAAGAAAAAACAATTTCCTAAAGATTTTGAATTAGCCAAGAGAAGGCATTATAGATTGCAGTCTATCCCCTTCATGCTGATAGATGAGATTCTCTTTAGGAAGGATCATAATGGTGTCCTTTTAAGATGCATATATTAAAATCATGTGGAAAATGTCCTGAAGGAATTTCATGATGGACCTTCTAGAGGTCATTTTTCTCCAAGGACCACTGCCTTTAAGATCATGAGGGGTGGATACTATTGACCATCTATCTTTAAGGATATTCATGATCATGTGAGGAAATGCATGAAGTGTGCCATGTTTGCAAGAAAATAAAAACTTGCAGCTCTACCCCTTAGACCAATCAGAATAGAGCAACCTTTCATGAAATGGGGCATTGATTTTATAGGCCTAATAAATCCTCCATCTAGTGCAGGACATAAATGGATCATAACTAGAACAGATTATTTTACTAGATGGATAGAGGATATTGCACTGAAAGAGGCCAATGAGAGTGTTGTTTTGAGCTTTTATGACGACATCATTCACAAATTTGGTACTCCAGATTCAATCATATCAAATAATGCACTTTCATTTACAGGTCTAAAAGTGACATAATGGGAAATCAAGAATGACATTTATCTAAATACTAGTTCCAACTATTACCCTTAGGGTAATGGTCTAGTAGAGTCTACAAATAAAAAATTGATTAGGATTATCAAGAAGACTTTGCAAGAAAATCAAAGAGACTGGCACTCCAAGCTCAAGTCTATCTTGTGGCTAGATAGAATAACCCCAAAGAAGATCATTGGGAATCCTCGTTATATGATGGTATATGGCAAGGAGGCCAAGTTGTCTATCTCATCAGAATTTCCAGCATTGGACCTTGCCACCCAACTTATTCTCTTTGAAGAAGGAGATCCCTTGCAGGTAAGGGATGCTCAACTCATGGATATGGGAGAAATTAGAGACAAATCTATGCAAACCATGGAGTTTCAATAGATGTAGGTCAAAAATAACTTTGACAAGAAGGCCAGAGATAGAAACTTTAATGTTGGAGATATAGTCCTCAAGTGGGATGAGTATACATCAAGGCTAGGAAGGCATTCGAAGTTTGATTCCTTCTGGGGAGGACCATTTGTAATCACAGAGTGCAAGGAGCATAATGCATTTCAATTATCAATTCTTGAAGGAGATTCCTTTCCAATATCAGTTAATGGTTTTCATGTCAAGCCCTGTTTTGAGGTCTATCCAACTCTATAAGTAAGTTTCCCTATTTTATTTTTCTTTCTTTCTAGGTTAGTCTTCCCTGCTTCCCTCCAAGTGCTTGTGTACAGCCAGTTGTTTCTGCTTGTACAGTCCTTTCCTATTTTAGCTTGTTGTTCCTCCTCCTAGTTTCATCCTCCTGCTTCCCAAAATTTTTTGTGTGCTCAAAAAACACTCCTATGGCCAATGGAATGTTGCTAAGCCACTGGTTTTATATGTCTAGTAGGGTGACATTCAACAGAAATCGCCAAGAATGTTACCCAAAATTTCCCATTACATGACATTCTAGGTAAGGGTGGAGAAAATGTGGCTCCCACAAGGGTAGTGCCCATCTTGTATAAATTCTACATGATTCCTTGTCTTAATTTTTCTCTCTGCATTTTTCTAGGTCCGGTTTTGCCGCTTTTTCATGTTCTAAAACCCTTGAAGCCTCTTAAACCCTAGGTTCTTTAGTGGTCGTTATGTTTTCTCATTACCTTTTGCCACTTAAGGATCCTATTCTTCACATGTTTTAAACTTGTCCACGATGATCACCTTTTATGTTCAGTCGCACAGTCATGCTGAATTTATAATGAATAGTCATGCAGTCGCATAGTATTTTTTATGAAGTCATTTAGCTCTGCGAGTGAGTGGGTGAATGTATTATCATGTGTTTGTGCAGTCGCGATGGTTTTGCATAATGTTACCTTCTAGCTCGCGAGTGTGCGATCAAAGGAAAAGGAAATCATCGCTCACTTGTTGAGGGTTATATTTTACTCATCGCTCACTCACCATGAAATTTTACTTTATGCCTTTGAGCTTGCGAGTGTGTGATCAAAGGGATTTTTATGCTCGTCGCTCACTCACTGAGCTAATCTATTAACATTTTTATTGTGCGAGTGTGTGACGAGGTTTCTATTGCAAGTTGAAATGTCATTGCTCACTTGCCATAAAATTTCACTTCAAGTATTCAAGCTCATGAGTGTGCGACCAAAGGAGTTGTGCTTCATTGTTCACTCGCTCAAGTTTAGAAGTTAACAAGAAAAGCGTTGCGACCGCACGAGCAAAGGGATTTTTTTATGCAGTCTCTCACTCGCACAGGTTAAAGACCAAATCAAAAGGTACTACAAGTATGCGACTGATCAAGATAAAAGCTTTGTTGCTCACTCGCACAGGTTGAAACTTCAAACAACAAGGAATTTCATGACATGGCTCACTCACAGAGGAAGTTTTAACTTCCTTGTTGATGCTACGAGTGCACGACGGTGTGCCACATGTCTAAATCAGACCCAAGCTTAAAAGAGAAGTTAAAAATTGATCAAGTCTCACTTGATCGCGTGGATGGCACAAAGCCTCAAGGTAAAACTAATCAAGATCTACTGTCTAAGGCATTGCGCCATACTGATATCTGGCATAGATGACATCATAGGTCCCAATTTGTAGAGAAGTTAAAGACACAGTCACTTAAAAGGGATTTGATGGTGGGCATTTTGACTTAAACTAAAAGTACTCGAGATCTACTGTTCAAGGCACCACAATCGCTTGCCATGTGTCCAGGTTAGATATGAAGTCAGCGCTAAAGACATGTTAAAGATGAAGCAAGTCCATGAAGATCAGACAGTGGGCACTATGGCTTAATGACAAAGATGAAGAAAGTTAATGTATAAGGCATCACGCCTGTGTACTGCGTGGAAGATCTAATCTTGTGATCATGGGTAACTTCAAAAGGATTGATATTTGTGTTTTAAGGTTCATAAAGATTCAAATCTGGGTCGTTGATTGCGCATTTTGCGCCACCTGTGACTGTTAGAGTTTGAATTTTGAATATTCAAATGTTGTTTCTCAAGTTTTCATGGCGGTGGTGACATTTTTCAACTTACAGAGTGGGTAGATGGATCAAGGTAATCTGTCTTCTTGAATTTATGGCGATGGGAAAGATATTCAAGTCTGTATCTGATCAAATGAGATATTTCTAAGATGCATTTATAACAAAGTTGATAGTCTTAGGGTTCTGAATTGTTTATGCAGATCTATTGTAACCCTAATTCCTAAGAATTGGATTGACTCTTGAGCCTGTGTGCTAGAGGAACATGTATATAAGTAGTTTTGAGAGACTTTAGAGCTCAGAGTTTTCCAGCTGGTGTAATATTTTCTATGACATTTTCCCTGCCCTCAGATCTTCATCATCTTGTATCCTTTCATTGAATTCAAGATTTTGTATGATCTTTCTGTGGTATTTTCTCTGTCTTCAACCTTTTCCTTGTCTGTAATCCTCTTACTGGATGTAATACAATTCTTTTATTAGAGAAATCTCAGAGTTCCTGAGCCTTCCTTTCTTCTAGAATATTTGTGTACTATTGTGTCTGATTTGATTTAGGTAATCCTATGGATTTTTCTCATCCTTGGTTACTTTGTCTCATTCTTGTGCCTACTTGCTGGAGTGAATGGTTTCTTGCAGGTCACATTCTGTGTCTACTTTCTTGGAAAATATATTGTTTGTGAAATCTTCTCTTTCCTTGAATAGCCTCTTTCCATTTTAGACCTCTCTGTGAAATACTTATGCAACCCTATTCAGAAAGATTTTGTTCTATTAGATCTGAGAATCTTCATGCTAGTTTACTCACTGTGTTATGTTTCATGTTACCTTCGGTGTATCACCTAGTAGGATAATTTTCTTATCAGTTATTTTCCTTTCAAGCATTCCTTCTATTCCTTTCCCCTCCAAGTTTACTTTTCCATGTCCAAAGAGTAGATTAGGTGATTATCCAAGACGAACCGACCTAGAACCCGAAGGCTTCACTTCAGTTAGCAAAGGTCCCACAACCTAGAAGTGATTCCCATGTTGTACTAGATTATCAAGACTATGAGATCTTGAATAGAGTGCAAAATCTAGTGCCTAACATATACCTTAGCAACACAAACGCTTCTTTGAATGTGATCAAGTGTGTTGATGCAATAGATTTTACTTAACACAAAAACCTAAAAGGAAATCAAGAAAGACAAAAAATCATGTAATGGATGTTGTAATTTTCCACAATGCTTGATTCAGGGAGAAATAAGAAGATTTGGATGAATGTAGATGTACGTGTATCTCCTTCCTTGATAGAAAACTCATTTTATTAGCCTTTAATGAGGGAAACAAGCTAAATCTATGGAGAAGAACACCTTGAATGGTTGAGAAGAATGCTAGATCTTGAATGATTGGACTTGATAACTTGATGGCTCTTGAACTTGATTTACTTCCTTGCACTTGATAGATTGATTACTTGATTGATTATAATCGATCATAAATGGAGTGCAAAATAGATGACGGATAATATTAGAAACCAAAATGAGAGAGATAGGGTTTTTATATACCTCTCACAACATTTCGGTGGTTAAAATTCAAGTAGGCTGACCACGAGACCTAATTTCCCACCAAAACCTCGACATGAAGGTCTGGTTCAATTTGGGGCCTCTTTGGGTGGGTACATAACATCTAAAACATTATCTACATGGGTCATAACATTGGAAATGTTATGTACCTAGTAAAAAAGGGATAAAAATTGTTCTGGGTGTCGGGATGATAGAGTAGATGTGGGATTATCAGGTACAACTAGTTCTGAGGCCAGGATAGAAAACAAAGGTTACACATTGTTATATAGGGCCTAGGTGATGAAATGAATTATGGGATTGGAGGAAAAATAAAGGAGCACACTTAGAAATAAGGGCTTACCTTGAATTTAAGAAATATTGAAATTAAAGGAGACCCATATTTGAATTTAGGTGTCCATTAAGTGCCATATGAGGTCCTACTATAGAAAACTCACTAAGGTGGGTGTAAAATAATCCTTAATTTATACACTAATTAGGTGCTTAGAATTTAGGAAGGTACACATAGAAATTATGTCTTTCATTTTGGTGTATGATAGACAACACATTTGAAGTCTCTTACATGTGTCATGATGAAACACTTGAAGAGAAATGCCACATATTATTCTCCATAGATGACAAATAAATTATACAAGTTGTTATGTATATACTACAATATAGTGCACTGGATTCACACTTACATGATGGAGTTGTTTATAAGCTCGTATTCTCATCATTATTGGAAATGGTAGGCCTCTTATAATGGGTGAATTCAATGGGGAATAATATTGTGGTGCCTCATCTTTGGCCACAAGTTTCTCAAGGGATTCTAGGCATTGATATGATGTAATATCAGAAAGACTGGGCAATACTTTTAATCTCAATAGGGAGCATTATGAGAAAAAAATAGCTTTAGCCTAGAAGATATTCAAATCATGTGTAACACATGATGATTTTGTAGCCATGAATATATTTTATGGCAATAATGAAGATTTATTTTTAACTTGGGAGAAGTATATGCTTTGGCTTTTCTTCTTCGGCCTTGCACTATTTATCACCAAATTTGAAGACCTTAATTATAAAAAAATGGGATCTTTAGCTCTTTTTTGGGTTATGTCCCCTCTTACCATATGTGTGCAATTTTTTGTCTTGTTGTAGTGTATTTTTCATCTCTACTAGAGTGGTCTTTCAAGTGTGCTTAGCTATTGGTGTGGCCGTTTCCATGTTGAGGTTTGGAGGGAAAAATTCCCACCATATTTATCCTTCATAACTTATATTTCTCATTGGATTAGACTCATTTGGTCAAGATACTTTCATTATATATATTCCTTATATTACTCCTATATTTAAGTATATTACATGCCTAGTGTGTCTTATCCAAAAAAATGTTTTACTAAAATCACAATTGAGTGTACAGAGATAACATACGATGGTTCTCAATCCACACGGTTCATCCTTTAAACATAAAAATATTTTTAATTATAAATATCATTCATAGTTAACTGAACTCTTATTGAACATAATTGAATCTATTTTGTTTCATGTATTACAAACATGGTTCCAATATAACTGAACTTATATTCAATAGTACTTATAACTAAATTTTTATTATCTTCAAAAGAGAATACCCTCACTAAAATTTCATAGACCAAAAATGAATAATCACCACTCTTGGGTACATTAATCAACATTGGATACATAAGGAATGGATTAAACACCGTCGAAAACATTAAGGCACATTGGAAAGTGTCTTTAAGGAATGCATAATCAACAAAAATAAATTTTATATGTAAGGAATGCAATATTTTTTGATATATAAGCTCCTTATTAATTGTTTTTTTGAAATCACAATTGAGTTTCGTGTTTATCTATATGAGCTGAAAATGAAGAAATTATGTATGTTACTCCCAACATGCATTGTAATATTTTTTGATATATAAACTCCTTATTAATTGTTTTTTTGAAATCACAATTGAGCTTCATGTTTATCTATATGAGCTGAAAATGAAGGAATTATGTATGTTACTCCCAAAATGCATTGTTACACTTAGTGACAACACGTGATGTTAACATTACATGCAAACAAATGTTGTTACTATTAGTGTTAGGGTTACTTGTTAACAATACTATCGTACATTGTTAAGATTACTCACAAACACACATTGTTAACACTACTTGCTATTAAAAATGGGTATTGAAAATGGATACATAACTAGAGTATGTAAAAAAGGGTCATCAAAATGGTATTAAAAAAGGCTCGTTGATATAGGGTTTTTTAAATTGGTATTTGTTTTGAGAACCCATAAATCTATTTTAAAAATATCTATTAGAAATAGGAATCAAAATGGGTATTCATAAAAGGTATTAAAAATAGGTACCCCATTAATACCCATATATAATATCTTGAAAATGGGTATTCAAAACAGGGTTGAAAGACATATTAAAAAAGCCCTTTTCAATACCCTTATAGAGTATTTTTCAAGATCAGTCATTGAAATTGGGTTTTCAAAATGGGTACCCATTTTGAGCATCCACTTTCAGTAGCTATTTTTAGTAACCATTTTGAATATTCAAAATATACATTAAAAATGGGTAGACATTTTGAAAACCCATTTTCATGACCCATTTTGAAAACATGTTTCAAATGGATATTTGAATACTTCTAAAACCCTATATTTAAAAAATATGTATTAGAAATCATACATGAAAAAGGGTATTCAAAATGGGTGCCCCATTAATACCCATTTTGAATACTTGAAAAATTGGTATTGAAAATGGTTTTTAGAGGCACAATTGATAAAACCTTGTTGAATACCCATATTGAATAGAAATTTTGAGTACCCATTTCACATATTTTTAAAATGGGTCATCCAAATTCTTAGTTAAAGTGACCCCCAACCAAGTGCTACTCTAGCCTTGACAATGTTAGTTGTGTATGGCCAATTTTTGGGCACGCCATGCAAGTGACCTTAATTTCAAATCCTTGGTCAAACAACCCACACTAGAGGGACCCAGGTTGCCCTTGGAGAAGCCATCAAAATTTACTTTAACCAAGCCTTCATTGAGAGCATTCCAAAATTTGCATGAGTCATCAAACTGAGATCTATAAACCAATTTGGGCCCATTAAGAGGCTGAGATATGTTAGAATATTGTGGATACATAAAACCAACCCATTTTGTGACACAATTATGTCTTTTTCAAAGGACTAGGGATATATTTTTTTAACCAAAATATTTATTTCTCCACCCATGCTTATAATAGGTAGATGACTTGAGTGAGTACTAATTTATCTAATTTGTCACGCATTATTTAAGCTTCATATTAGTGGTTTATTCTACCACTAATTTGTATGAATACCAATTTAAAATTAAGTATGTTCATCCCTTTCCCCATTTATACTGTTCGTTTGTGGTTGTAATCCACATAAGTGTTATTGAATTACCGACCTCACAAACACAACCTGTCAATCCATTATTAGCACAATGGATTAGTTGTAAACACACATTGTAAGTACAAGAATTTTGAATTTGGGAGTGTTTCCCTTGTTTAAGTATAATAATGAAACCAAGAAAGAGAAATTGATTACAAATGTTATTATATTGTGGATGTATAAAATCAACTCATTTTGTCACACCATTATGTCTTTTTTGGCGGACCAAAGATACCGGTTTGTAAACCAAAATATATATTTATGTACTCACAGTTATAATAGATAGATTACTTGTGTAACTATTAATCTCTCTAATTCATCACACATTATTTTACCTCCATATTTTTGGTTGATGCTCTCACTAATTGTATTAACCACCATTTTAAATTTACTATGTTTATTCCTTTCCTGATTGTAGTCCACACAACTGTCATTCAACTTATTGGCCATACAAACCTTGCCATGTTGTCCATTATTATAACACTAGAATAGTTATAAACACATGTTGTTAATATAAGAATTATGATTCCAAAGTGTTTCCTCATTTAAGAATAAGAAAGCCCACCAAAGAAGTATTCACAAAAATTATGAGGTAAAATATGTGATTTGAATTGATTTCTAAATTTATTTTTCATACAAAAGGAGTGGGAAAAGATTGAGGGGTTCACTCGTAAAAAACTATAAAAAGAGTGGAAAATATAAGTATCCAAAGTGACCCAAGCTTGAAACCTCTTCTCGAAAAGAAAGTAGAAAATTTAAAATCTAGAATTGTATGTCTCCATCCACCTAAGAGATGTGTGTTTACAAGTGTGACCTTCATACAAAATTTACATCCGCCAATATAATCCAAAGAAATATGTTGTGTTATTCATTAGTATGCAAATTGGATAACTTGAAAATACGCCTTGTTAAGATAATAATTTTGACTTGGGATTGTTTACTTTACCTATACAGAGTGTATCAAACAAAAGGAAGCCAATGACATATGTTACCATATTTTAGATACTAATATCGTTATTCGTCACACATAAATTTAGCATTATATCATTAGATTAGGATAGGAGTACCTATATTAACCATACTTTGGTACATTAATCAACATTGGATACCTAAGGAATGCATTAACCACCATTGGAAACATTAAGTGACATTGGATACAGTAATCAACATTGGATAGTACGTGTAAGGAATGCAAAATCAACAAAAACAATCAACATTGGATACGTAAGGAATGCAACATTTTGTGATACATAAAATCCTCAATAATTATTTTATTGAAACCATTATTTAATGTATAGGGACAATAGATAATGGTTGTCAATCCACACATTGTTAATCCTTAAACATATAAATATTTTTAATTGCAAATATGGTTTGTAGTTAACTAAACTCTTATTGAACACAATTGAATATATTTTTATACATGTATTACAAACATTCTTCTAATATAATTGAAATTTTATTCAATAGTTTTGATAACTAAAATTTAGTTATATTTAGAAGAGAATATCCTAACTAATAGTTAAGAGAAAATAAATAAAAAATTACAACTCTTCAACATTTTTTTCCCTTCATCGGTGGCGGTGGGATGCGAGACAAGCTTTGGATCAATATTAAGTAAAGGCACATGAGTGACCTTTAAGTAAATTCATTTCCATTAATATATGCTACATTCCAATACTTCAAACATACCATGACACTCACCCCTTAAAAAATAATGTATCTTTGTCTTTGCCTCACACCATGCATCAAGGTTATTGATGACCATTTGTTGTTGATGTGATTATATCTCTAGCTCCACATTATTATCTAATATCTATATAAATTTCTTGTTTAATTTAGTTTATCATCTCTCTAGATCACTAATCAACGACTTGAGCCTTGCATTATTTTCCATGCTAGACCAGAGTGTCTAATTGAGAAGTTCAACATGTGTGCCTCCATTATGACTAGAGTGTGCAATGTTTCAAATGGATCCATTATCATGGGGGCCTTCATGAATGCCCCTAGTGATGGTGCATTTTTTGTAGAAGTTATTTGTCCCTTAGAATTAGAATTGCTAACTTCCCCTCGTTTGGGTTCATTCCTAGCAGAGTTTCCACCCCTTGAAAGGTTGAACTATCAAACATTTTAATGTGTTGGTTGGTGGTTCCTTCTTTGGAAACCTTTCTCTTTCCCATTATATTTGTTTTGGGCTTCCCCTTTCAATCACTATAAATGTTGTTGACAAATATATATTAGTCCACATTTTAAGCAAGAAAGTTTGGTTAACACTTACGCTATTGGAAAAGAAAATGCAAGAGAATTGAAAACCTTCAAGGAATAGAAATGTCAGCACAATGTATAAATAGTTATATTCTAAAACCATAGTATAAACAATAAAAATTATATAGAGGTAACACGATTGTATTAGATTAATGCAAAAATGTAAAAGGGTTGCACATGTACAAAACCATGATGACAAGGTTTATGAACAAATGAGCTTAACTAATTTTCCATCAGAATAATAAAGCCACAAAATAAGTGAGATTAAGTAAATATAAATAATACATTATCATAACACTTCATCTCAACATCAATGCTAATTGTAGAATAAATCTCTCTTTTAGGAATATTGGTCATACACAGAATGCCACAATGTATTCATGGTCATAAAAAATGTTGTCATGGAAAGGATGAGAAAACATTGCAAATATCTACAACAACATATGGGCCCAACAACCTAACTAAATAGAGTTCAAAACAAGTATTATGGTGAATGTGTTGTTCACACATCCAATACAAATGTCTATAATTAATAACCCATTCTCATTATCTCCGTCATAGTATTTTTTGTGCAATAGAGTTGACATCACAATAGAATTGAGCACACTTCTTTGGGTTCTTATGCATCTCTAGAGGGGCGATCCAAAGTGATCACAACCTCAAATTGGTCCTTCTGATGATAGGATGGTCATCATTATCACCTTTACTTGACTTGACAGTCTCCAAAAATTGATCCTATAAGAAACCATCAATAGTACATGAGTTCATTCTAAGCATTTATGTGCAAATTAGTAAATTGGCAGTTTGGACAAAATATAAATAGACCGACAAGGAAATTGATCAACACATCTTGAAATTATACTGTGGATGCAGATTTGACTAGGTCATCCATGTGCCAAATATCCCATGACTTTAGGGAGTTAGATAACAACTCTAAAAAAGAATGAAAAAAGACAAAGGAGCATCTAGGTCAAAGACCTCATTAATGTCAACTTTTACACATCTTAGTGGGGCTGTGAATCCATTATACATAGAACCCTTCCCACTCCTTCTAAAATGCCTCTTCCTACCACTAGTGAGATGTATCATAGTACATGGTGTGGGACTCTAACCCATGCTGCCCTTGCTAGAATATGTGGGCTTGGCCTCACCTCCCTCAGCCTCATCCATCCTATCCTCTCAATCCTAGATTGATCTACGCATGAAGGAGCTATGAACCCCTTTATCACAAGTTGGTAGTACAAGTCATTGTAATAATTATCCTTATAGATCCTCCTCTCTACTAATTTATGGGATTCCATGACCTTTGTCATCTCTTGTGTAAATCCTAAATAAGTAATCATATAGAGAGATAACTCTCACTCTGTCCTATCCTATGATGTAGCTCCCTTAGCCTCATTTACTATGACCCTCAGTCAAGTGATCTCCCACCTTGATTCATCAATATCTACCTCCCTGGCACCTATCCCAACTTGCACCCATCCCTCAACATCCCCTCCATCAAGCTCTAACTCCACCCTCTTGACCTCTCACATAAGGGTATCTAGGGCCCTTTATAGATCCTTAACATGTCTCATCTTAGTGTCCCTCTCTTCTAGAGATATGACTAGGAATATTTGTAAGCTATTTTCTTGTTCCCTCTCTATATCTCACTCTGCCTATGCACTGACCAACTCTATTTGTAGGCTATCTCACTTAGATTATGCTATGTCCCTCTTTTGCTCCAACATTGTGGCCCTTAATCTGGCCATATCTATGTCTTGAGACATGAAATACCTATCTACGTGTGTCCTATCTAACTCCTCTTGGGATACCATACCCATGTTTGTGGTTTGTAACCTCGTCCCTATCCTATGACCTTTCCTCTCTTCTAGTACCTATAGTTGTGCCTATATCCCTATATCATGAGGTTGTCCCTATGTGGCTTGACCCTCACCCTCTCCCCGAGTATACTATCTCTCTACCTATTCCTATTCTAGCTATGGATGTGGACCCTATACCTATCTTCTAACTTTCCCTATTTGTGTAGCCCTTTGTCTCCTAGCATAAGATACACCTGCTCCTAATGACTCTACTCTAGGAGAATCTCCTCCCTCATCTCCTCCATCATCATTGGGGCCTCCTTTGTCTCCATCTACCTCCATATCCTCACTCTTTTCCTTCTCATCCTCTCTCTCCTAGCCTGGGATAGTTAGTCTGATAAGACTATGCTGATCCCACCATACTACATACTCGGGCGTCACACCTACATCCTCAACATCTGGCCTCCTAACCCAAGCCATTGGTTCCACCTCTAGGAAAATAGATCGTACCATGATAATATCAAATTAGTCTCCCTAGATACGTACCTCTCAAGTAGCATGAGGATGTAATAGACCATATCAAACTGGTCCCTATGTAATCTCAAACTGCTTCATCACTCATCTTAGACAGTATCTCTCTACCACATGGATCATGGAATCAAGAAGCCAAAAGTTAATATATGCAAAAGGTAGATAATAGGTGTCCTCCTCTCCCCATTCCTCAAATAATCTATATGGTTTCCATGTAAAAAAAGTAGGTCATCCATAATTCACCTCCAAAATTGAACGTTTCCAACTAAAAAATAGAGTAAGGAGCCCAAATATTGATATGTGTATGAATCTTGAGGCTCCTTGTCTTAGCCTTCCATCAGTTGAAACATGATAATGTGCTCCCAAGCCTACACTAGTAGAAGAGTCAACCTGTGTCGAGGTTCTTGTACCCTCAATATACACACATGTGAATATCATGGTATAACTTCCCTAACATGATGCATCCCTATAAATAAGTGGTATCACTCTCCAGCATGTGATATATTAGACTGACCCAACCTATAGAAAAATTATGGCCCAATAAGTTGAGTATCATGGGTGCCCCTATGAGTCCTACTAAGTATAATGCCAAGGGTGGCAGTTCCATCTCCATTGATGGTATCCATCTCATAAAAATCCTGGTGATAGGAAGCCTCTGCATCCTCTCTCTAAAGATTAGATGCATATAATACTCTAAATCTTTGAGTTGGTATGATAGAATAATACCACAAATAAGTACCCATAGAATCTATTAGACATCCAGTAAGGTAATGTTAGCCTCTCTGGAAGGAATATAGAAGGAGGATGTCTCATTATGCCATTGCTCCAGTAATTTCATGATCATGCCATTGTGTGCACACAACTGAGGCCACTCATGCACCCACTTGAGTCCTAAAATATGCCAATACAACCCACTCATCATCTGTCAGTGGGGCTCTTAAATCCATAGTAGTGGGATAGTGCTCCCACAAATAAAATGACAAAATCGCCACCTCTATCCATAGAAAGTGTGTCAGATCATAATTTAAATAGCCACTTTACCATATCCTACCCATACCCCCATCCATCAGGGGCATTTTTTCCCCATCTTATCCATATCCATAAAATGTAGAGCATGTTTTTGCACTCTCTTCATTCTACCTATCCCTTTCCCTTCCCCTTGGTCCTCCTTAGTGAAGTCGCTAATTTCTAGAGTGCATGTGCTAGTTAGGACATACACTAATCCACACATGCACCGATCTATACTTTCCCCCTCCCATCCTAACCAATTTGGAGGTATCGATCCCCCGATTGAAACCTGTGTGTGTGTTATTTCCCTTCCTACATTTTTGGAAATGTTAATCCCTTGAATAGTGTTTGTGCAAATGTCTATCTCTTGATCAATGTTTTCACCCCAAAACACACACCTACACATTTAATGCCCTATTAATTACTCCTTCATACTATTACAGGAATATATGAAGGAAGGAATAGGTATCTACCACATCCTCATAGTCTACTAGCCGCTAGAACCGCATCATGCACTTGCCAAGACAATCTCTTTCCCTCAGGTTTGCCATCATCTTATGTTTAGAGATCCTTTTTTTTCTTTGTGAGTGTGAAAATGACACCTTGTAGGCCCCCTATAACTATTGGCCCTTCTTTCTATCCATAGCCCCCATTTCTTTCCCATCACCTTGTTTTCCATGTAAAGTAAAATTTTCCTCCCTTTTAGCCTCCTCTTTCCCCTTTTCCCTTTCTTTTCGAGAAATTGCCCCGATTTTCTTTTTGCGCCAATTTCTTGAGGTCGCAAACCCTTTCTATTGTCACCACTTTGCTATGACTTTCCTAACCCTTATTTTCCCTATTGAGATATCCTTTTCTCTTCTTTGATGCGGTGCCATTTTCAGGTACCACATCAAAGAGGGGAAAAATGTAGACATCCAAAATTGTCCTTTATGAATTTAATAAATTCATGCTAACATGTCCCCTGTAATTAATTGAATTTTTATTTTCATTAACTACCTAAGCCTTATAATAATTAATTATTTTATTGTTGAGATATTGTTTAGATTGTGCATATATGTCCTACTACTAATGTTTTGTCAATGATGTCAACATATTCCTAGTGTTGGTGAAAGTGTTCCTGAGATGTTGAGTAAGATGATTTTTGTGGTATGATTACTATGTTGAATATTAGATGTTGTGAAGCTGGTAATGTATTTCAGGATGGCTTTACTTGATTTAGTTCAAGTGGCAGAGGTTCACAATTTGATTTGACTGAGATATGAAGGATTTATCAGAGACTATTATTTTGGTTGTTCTGTCTAAGATAATGTTTCAATTATTGGATTAGTGTGCATCAGTTATGTAATATTAATTTTTTGATAACTTGGTGGTGAGTTAAGGACTTGATTGTGTATCCTTAGTTTTGTTACAAGTGTGGTTTCCTTTGCACCAAAAGATCGACCTATCAATGCCCGATACAACCACTAGACTTATAAAATCCACATGAGGTGGTTAGTCCCTTGTCATGAATTCAGAGGGGAGCGCTGACCATTTTTCCAATAATCCCCCTTTAGTGTTACATGAGGGGATTTGAACCTGTGACCAAGCTCTGATACCACTTGTTACAAGTTTAGTTATCATTGCACCAAAATATCGACTTGTCAATGCCCGATACAATCACTAGACTATAGAATCCACAGGAGGTGGTTAGTCCCTTGTTATGAATCCCAAGGAGAGCGCTGAAATTTTTCCAACAAGTTTGAGTGGTTCATGATTTGGATACTGGAAATCTAATTTTCTTTTATGACAGTGATTGTTGATTAGTGTTCCTGATGAACAATGCAAAGATGAGAATGATTTATGTGACAGAGATGTTCTTGTTGATGTCGTGGTATTTCATGTTGCTTTATGATATTTCTTGATCGTGTCCTATTCATGTTGGTGGATCACAGTAGATTATGTGATTGAAATTGAATATCTTTCATATAACGTGTTGGTGTTGTTGGCTGACTTGGTGGTATAGCATGTTGTGATGGATCATGGTGTGATTTATGGATCTGGAGCATGTTTGAGGATGTTTCTATGGATCATTGTTATGTATTACTTGATATTCAATTGATTAAATCGAGCATTGAGCTGTATTGAGTTAATATTTTGTAATTAGGTCCCTGGTCGACCTAGTTGAGATGAATTGATGTAATGTATATAAATATGTAATAATTTATAATTGCGAGTGTGGTGTGATGTATGAGTGGAATCTTCAATTGAGGAAGATAATTATTGTACTTCATTAGAACTATTTTTGCATATTAGAGATGTTATTTGGTAGTTCATGAGCTTGGATAATATGTCCTTTATGATTTGAGATCAGAGATTATTGTGAGGCAGTGAGCCTTCCTTGGGATTGAGATCCTTGTTATATTTGAGTAGTGAGCTCTAGGAAGTGTGCTTGAATGCATGTGAATTCCCTTTTGTAATAATCCTAACATGGTATAGTGCTTTTAACAGAGTACATTCATCTTGTGGGTTTGATCCCTGTCGTAGTTTTTCCCCTAGCAGGGTTTCCACATAAAAAATCTTTGTGTTATGTGTAGATTATTGTGTTATGTTCCTGAATTCATGTTTATCTTTCAGATCAAAGATTAAGTTGGTAATTTGGATAAAAGTATTGAGTTTTTGGGCACAACTGATTCACCCCCACCATCTCATTTTTTTGTGTTGCAATTATTATAACAATGGGTATCAGAGCTAGTATCCTCTTGGTGAAGCTTAACCACTTGAGGAGATCCAGGATGTCAATGTTTAGGAAGGAGAGTCTGAGATTTGATGTAAGAAAATATGCTATATGAAAGGACCAGATGATTACACACTTGAGATGTCTTAGTGAAGAACATTAGGCTACTACAAAGAAAAATTACAAGCCTCCAACAAATCTTTCTACTGCGAGTGCAGATGAGTAGAAGCTATTTGACAACAATATGAAAGAAAAAGAAGCTTTATTGAGTGCATTATCAGATGCTGAATATACAAAGATTATAGAATTAGAGACTACACATGATGCATGTAAAAAGTTGGAGACACTATATGAAGTAGATGAATTTATGAAGCAAGCCAAGTTGCAAAGTCTAAAAGTAAAATATGAGTCATTAAAGATGAGTGAAGATGAGAAAAAAATTGATTATGTGAATAAGATCACCGAACTTGTTTGTGCAATTAGATGTGCTAGTGGAACCTTGGATGGGAGTGAAATTATTTCTAATATACTAAGATCCTTTCCTTTTGTCTACAGTCACAAATTTGTTGCTATTGAATAAATCAGAATGGTGGTACCTATGACAAGAGATTCATTCATTGGTAAGTTATCTACTTTTGAAATGAATCTAGATATGCTAAGGAATGGACAGAGATTGAAGAAGAATAAAGAAAACTTGATGAGATTGAAGCCCTAATTGCAAAGAGATTACCCAAGGGATCTGGTAAGTATCAAGGAAATTTTCCTTTGAAATGTTTTGCATGTAATAAGATTGCTCATATTTCTTCTAGATGTTCTAATAGAGAACATAAGTACAAGCCTAATAAATTCATGTCTAAATATTAGAAGAAGTTTTATTATGCTACTGATGAAGGTGTGACTGATGATGAATCTAAAAATATTTAAGATGTGATTGTGTTTATTGCTATCAAAGACAAAGAACCTAATTTTGTGAATGAAGAAAAAGCCTTGGTTTTGCATGCAGATAAGAAGGATTAATGGGTTATTGACAGTGGATGTTCACAACACATGACAAGAGACAATTTTTTTTTGTAAAATTGGATAGGTATGATGGTGGTGCCGCCAGATTTGGTGATGACACTCCTTACATGATCAAAGGAAAATGTTCTATAATTAATCTTGATGGTAAGAATAATATTGATGATGTCTTATATGTTGAAGGTTTGAAATATAATTGTTTGAGTGTTGATCAGCTAGTTGATAAAGGTTACAACCTAATATTCAAGGATGGAATGTGAAAGATTATTGGAAGCTCTGGAATTGAGATTTCTATAGGGAGAAAGACTAAAGGTAATGTATTTCATTTGAACAATTCTGAGAGTAGATGCTTGATTTGCAAAGATTGATGATAGTTGGTTGTGGCACAAAAGATTTTTTCATGTGAACTTTGGTAATATTGTGAAGATAAGTACTACAAGAGCTGTTAGAGATCTTCCTAAAATATTGAAGCTTATTAATGCTATGTCTAAAGAATGTCAGCTGGGTAAGTTGACTAAGTCTACTTTTAAGAGAAAGAATTATTCTTCAAGTTCAATTATGGATTTAGTGCATATTGATCTATGTGGTTATACAAGAACAAGAAGCTATTATAGGGACACGTATTTCATTTTATTCATTGATGATTATTCTAGAATGATGTGGATTAAATTTTTGAAAGAGAAGTCTAAAGCTTTTGATAAATTCAAGATTTTCAAAGCTATGGTTGAGACTGAAACAAGATTGAAGTTGAAATGTTTGAGATTAGATAGAGGTGAAGAGTTTACTTCTATCAAGTTTAATACTTTTTGTGAAGAGAATGGAATAAATATACAAATGTCTGCTTCGCGAATCCCATAGCAGAATGACATTGGAGAGAGAAGAAATAGAGCTATTCTGGACATTGCTAGAACCATGACGATTGAAGGAAATGTTCCACAAATGTATTGGAGATAAGTTTTTAGCACTGCAGTATACACAATGAATCAAGTGAAAATTAAGAAGGGAGCCGGTAAGACACCTTATGAACTTTGGTATGGTCATGTTCCTACAGTGAAATAGTTTAGAATTTTTGGAAGTAAATGCTATATCAGAAGAGATGAAGACCAAGGGAAATTTGATCCTAGATGCGATGAGGGAATATTTCTTGGTTAATTATACAAAAAAAGAAGTATAAATATTATAACCAGAGGTTGAAGAAAGTAATTGAAAGTAAAAATGTGAAAGTGGATGAAAATTTTCAAAAATAGGTCAGATCTTGCAGATATTAGATGATGAAGAAGAAAGTCAGATTGTGCAAGCACAAAATCATAATTAGAATCATAATGGATTGGTAGAAGAAAGGGAAGAAGATGAAAATGATGAAGAAGTGGAAACAAAAGAGTCTTCCAAAAAATAAAATTAGAAGACTCCCATATATGTAAAGTTAAATAATTCAGAAAGACATATTATTGGTGATAGGAATTAGGGTGTTTAGACTAGAGGAAGAATTGCTAGAAATGAAATTTGTTTGATTTCTAAGATTGAGCCTAAATATGTTGATGAAGCATGTAAAGATGAAATTTGGGTTAAAGTGATGGACGAAGAACTGGAATAGATTGAGAAAAATAAGACATGGGTTCTTGTTCCTAGACCTAAAGACAAGAATGTGATTGGTACTAAATGGGTATTTAGAAATAAATTAAATGAAGAAGGTGAAGTGGTTCAGAATAAAGCTAGACTTGTTTGCAAGGGATACTCACAAATGGAAGGTATTAAATTTGAGGAGACCTTTTTCCTATTTCTAGAATTGATGTTGTTAGGATGTTTCTTGTATATGCTATTTACAAATATTTCAAGGTATATCAGATGGATGTTAAATTTGCATTCTTGAATGGAGAGTTGGAAGAAGAAGTATACATTGAGAAACCAGATGGTTTTCCTTTGACCAATGAAGAAGAAATGGTTTGTAGATTGAAAAAATAACTTTATGGATTGATGCAAGCACCTAGAGCCTAGTATAGGATATTAGATAAGTATTTAGTGACACTTGGTTTTAGTAAAGGTACTGCTAATAGTAATTTATACTTCAAAATTGATCATGATAACATCTTAACTGTTGAAGTATTTGTGGATGATATTATCTTTGGTGGAAATGAAAAGTAGAGTAAGGGATTTTCTGATGAGATTCAGAAGGAATTTGAGATGTCTATGATAGGTGAGATGAAATTTTTCCTTGGGTTGTAGATTATACAAACTGATAAAGGTATTTTCTTATCTCAGTCTAAGTATGTGAAATAATTGTTGAACAAATTTGGTATGGATGATTCAAAACCTGTTGGTACTCCTATTATTACTAGTTATAAATTGACAAAGATTGATGATACACCTTATGAAAATTATACAAGATACAGATCTATGATTAGTGGCTTACTATACTTGACACAAACTAGACCAAATATTATGAATGTTGTTTACATTGTTGCTAGATTTCAAGAAGAATCGAAGGAATCACATGTTTTTATTGTTAAGAGGATATTCAGATACTTGAAAGGAATAGTTGTTTATGGCTTATGGTATGGAAAGGATGATGATTTTACATTGAGTTCATTTACTAATGTAGATTGGGTTGGAAATACGGATGAAAAAAAGAGAAAAAGTGGTCAAGAATTCTTTTTGGGTAAGAGATTAGTTTCATGGCCAAGTAAGAAGCAAAATTGTATTTCACAATCTACAGCTAAAGATGAATATGTTGCTGGTACTATTAATTATACACAAGTAATGTGGATGAAGCAAATTTTGAAAGATATCAGAGTGACTATTGATGAGTCTATTACTATTAATTGTGACAATTAAAGTGATATCAATATTTCTAAGAATCTAGTGTTTCATTCAAAGATAAAGCATATTTCTATTAAATATCATTTCTTGAGAGACAAGGTCAGTGAGAAAGAAGTTAGATTGGAGTATGTGTCTACAAAAGAAAAGATTGAAAATATATGCACGAAGTCCTTTCCAAAGGATACTTTTGAGTATCTCCAAGGTAAGATTGGGGTGATTTCCCCTCCTGATCAGAGCTAGAGATGCATTGATATCCATCAATCCAGTGTGCTTACAGATTATCATTGATCTGGATTGATGTTTTTGGTGGTTACTCCTTAAGGGGAGTAGTGGTTAGTGTTTGAGAGTTGTTTGTTCAAATTTTTGGCCTCTATGACTTAGTACATACATGTGCCTTTGTCATTGATGTCAAAGGGGGAGAGATATTCAAGTGAAAAATAGTATGAGACAATGGAGGATAAATTATCTAGTATGTTGGGGAGAGATTATTTTTTGATTGATAAGATTTGTTGGAGAGGCTTTGAAAGATATTGTGGATATTGTTGGTAGTACTATTGATATTATTTATTTTTGCATTGATTTAATTTTTTTACATCATATGTTGCCATCAATTCCAAAGGGGTATATTGTTTAGATTGTGCATATATATGTTGACATTAATGTTTTGTCATTGATGTAAACATATTCTTACTATTGGTGACACTGTTCCTTAAGTGTTCAGTAAGATGATTTTTGTGGTATGGATACTATATTGAATATCAGATGCTACGAAGTTGGTAATGTGTGTTGGGATGTATGTACTTGATTTAGTTCAAGTGGCAGAGGTTCGCATGTTGATTTGAGTGAGATATGAAGGATTTATCAGAGACGGTTATTTTGGTTATTCTGTTTGAGACAATGTTTTAGTTATTGGATCGGTTATGCAATATTATTTATTGCTATCCTAGTGGTGAGTTAAGGAATTGATTGTGTGTCTTCAATTCGAGTGGTTCATGATTTAGATACTAGGAAGATAATTTTATTTTGATAACAATAATTTCTGATTAGTGTTCCTGATTAACAATGCAGAGGTGAGAATGATTTATGTGACATAGATGTTCATGTTGATGTTGTGGTATTTCATGTTGCTTGGTGATGTTTCTTGATTGTGTCCTATTTGTGTTGGTGGATCACGTTGGATAATGTGATCGGAATTGAAGATCTTTCATGTAATGTGTTGGTGTTCTTGTTCTTTGTTGAATAGGTGGTATAACATGTTGCAATGGATCATGGAGTGATTTATGGATTTGGAGGGTGTTCAAGGATGTTGTTATGGATCATTGTTATGTCTTAGCTGTCATTCAATAGATCACATCGAGTATTGAGTTAATATTTTTTGATTACGTCCCTAGATGACCTAGTTGAGATGAATTGATGTAATTTAAATAAATATATAATCATTTATAGTTACGAGTGTGGTGTGATGTATGAGTAGAGGTATGAGTGGGATCTACACTGAGGCAGATAATTTTTCTACTTCATTGAAACTATTTCGGCATATCAGAGATGTTGTTTGTCTGTTTGTGAGCTTGGATAGTATGTCCTTTATGATTTGAGATTAAAGTTTGTTGTAAGGCAGTGAGCCTTCCTTGGGATTGAGATCCTTGTTGTATTTGAGTAGTGAGATCTAGACAGTGTGCCTAAATGCATGTGCATTCCCTTTTGTAATACTCCTAACAGGGTATAGTGCTTTTAACAAAGTACATTTATCTTGTGGGTTTGATCCCTATCGTGGTTTTTCCCCTAACAGGGTTTTCACATAAAAAATCCTTCTATTATGTGTTTATTATTGTGTTATGTTCTTGTATTCATGTTTATCTTTCAGATCATAGAATAAGTTGGTAATTTGGATAAAGGTATTGAGATTTTGGGTACAACTGATTAATCCCCTCCTCTCAGTTGTGTGTGTTGTATTTATTCTAACATTTATTCCCCCATTTATCCTAATAGTGTAATTAATTTTAATTAATTAATTATATTATTTTCCTTAGACAAAATTCAGATAATTTATTTGTACAATTTTGAGCAGCGAGCACTATATATGGTGAACTATTTCATGTGAGCTTAGTGGAAGGTACTTTGGGATATGGTAGACCTTTATTTAAGGTCTCTTGAGTTTTGGAGTTCAGAGATGAAAGTTATAGTTGATTGAAGTCATGCAAAGACAATGTAGCAGCGAGATAGAGTAGTTGAACAATCACGATGATTGAAGGAGTGTAATGTGGAATCCAATCATGCTAAGTTGGATTTGGATTAGGTCTTACCCTAATTTTGTTAATGTATGATTGCTGACTTTGTATTTGAGTTTTGGATTAGAGTTGATCACATTTTGTGATGTATTTGGGAGCTGACTGAGTATGAGGTAAAGTGTATATATGGAAATATTTTGAGAAGCAAAGTATAGATATGGTATGATCAGATGAATGGATGCATTGTGATGTTAGAATCAGAAAAAAGGTGATGCAAGCTACAACTAGAACTAATTAAGCATAGCATATGCTTGTATAAGTTCATTTTGATAAAGCATTGTAGCAGAGATAGATTTCTAATTGTAAGGGAAATGTGCTTAGTGTATACCCCTATTAGGGTTTTGTATTCCTTTAACAGATAAATTTACTAATGTAATATTGAGCCCCTAACAGGGCCAGATCTCCTAACAGAGACACAATACTTTTAGTGCGTATTTTTGGGTATCATCCCCACCGGGGTTTTCCTCTGGCCAAGGTTTCCTTGTGAATAAAATCATGGTTTTGTGAGTTTTGTATTTTATGTTCTTTACATTTCAGTAATTATTTGGTTAAGTTGGAAATTGCTAAGTTTAATTTTAAAGTGTTGTAATACTGATTTACCCCCCCTCTCATTATTAATTAATCCTAATAAAATTGTGTTACGAAGCATTTGAAAATAGGTATGCTCAAGTGATCCCTCATAGAGCATTCTTGTTTTGTTGGAGTAATATGGTCCCACCAAAAGTTGGAAGTTTTACTTGGTTGGTCCTCAAAAATAGGGTTCTTACTAGTGACAAGATGACTAGATTACATATAGAAAATCAATTTACATGTTTTCTTTGTTCCTCCATAGTGGAAGATGGTAATCACCTATATTTATAATGTCCCCTTTCTCTTCAATGCTGGCAGTTTATATTATCGAAACTACACCTTTCTATGCCTTAACCACTTATAGTATGGGATCTTTGTCAGTCATGGCCCTTGTTGTACAAGGATTCTTTCTTTGCAAGGATTTGGGTGGTTGTTCTAGCGGGGTTCATATGGTCTTTGTGGTGGGAAAGGAATAAACACATTTTTAGGAAGGTCTCAGCTTCGGTTAAAAAGATTCAAGCAAAGATCGAGAAGACAATTTCTAAAGTTGTTATGACACATGTGCATTTAAGACTAAAGTGGGAACATCAATTTTTTCTGCCTAGGATGGCTATGTCCTTCAAACCTGATCCCAAATATCTCTCCCTTTCAATGGTTATTTAATGACCATTCTGAAGGACAAGATCAATAGAAAGAGATTAGATGGCATGCTCCCTCTTCTCCTTTCATGAAACTGAACTTTGATCGAGCTTCTAGAGGCAACCCTAGAGTCTCGGGAGTAGGAATCTATATCCAAAATTCAACTGGGCATTTGATAGCTTCACAGGCCATCCCATTGAATGAAGACACTAACAATCTAGATGAAGCCGTGACTATGTTTCATGGTCTTGTCCTTGAAAACAAGTTGGGGATCTCTCATTTGCATGTAGAGGGGGACTCAATGCTAATAATTAATGCAAATAGGAATTGGGTATGTTAGAATTGGAGAATAACTTATATATTGCAGTAGACTTGGTGTATTCTTGACAAGTTTTTCAATTTTAATATTTCATATACTTATAGAGAAGGCAACATACTGGAAGATATTATAGCTAACTTGGCTTGTGATAATGGTGAGTTGTATTTTGGTAATGACATGGATCAATTAAGGGCATATCCAGAGTTATTTTATGCATTGTTAAAGGAAGGTATGATTTAAGTCCAAAGATTTGTAGTGAAATTACCATGGCTTGCATCATAAACCTTACATCATACAGCCCACTTTATTATATCATGTTCCTCTCACATATTGCTAAATTTCCATTTATCCATTTTGGCATTTGTTCAAGTTATCATATCTTAGTCATTATCAACTCTCCATTTTGGTGTCGTCATTCTAAATATTTTCCCACTTATGATTTAAATTCTTCTACTAGAAATTCCCTTCGTGTGATTTTTCCAATTCAATTGGTACATGAGAAAATACTTCTACTTAATGGATTGTTACCAATTTGCTCTTGTGAAGGATAGCTAGAGTTTTTCTAACCAAGTTTGTTGCATGTGTAGGTCTTATGCTTTTTGTACCTTCTCTTTTATCATTCCCTTGTAATACAAAGGTGGGATGAAGGAGCTATGTTTCATTATTGCGGTGGATCTGAGTATATCTCAACATGTGAAGAAGTCCATATATTCGGCTCCTTCCCAAATTTTTCCTCATTCACTCTTGATTTTGCAATGCTTTTTCCAAGTTCTGAAGGTGAGATTAGGATTTTTTCTAGTCTCTATGGGAATTGTAAAAGGGACCAGATGGATTATCTTCTGAGAAATTATCAGATTTCTCTGTCAGTGTAGAATTGGGAGAGGTCGTTCATAGGAAAGCTCCAGGATGATGACATGGAAACAATGTTATACATGCATTATCGTCAATTCTTAGAAAATGTGTGGTTGTTGATTGAGGAGGAAGTGATTTATCCTAGGGTTCCTTGGGTAATATTTCCATCACAAGTTGTATATGTCTTCCTTTTGAACGATTTTGATCTTCCTTAGTCTCTTGACTTGTTGAATGACATAGACGAAAAGGTAGTTAAAAGGGTTTTTCTTTAGAACAATAGTTTTTTAGTTGCAGTTCAAGGTTATGACCTGTGGAATGGTAGGTCTCTTGTGGGTGGTCTTTTTTTCCGCCATGAGTTTCTTGATGGGTGTGTATTCATTTCCGTTTATAATGCCATTAAGAATAACTTGGCTCAGCAGAATTATTCTAGAGGTGGCCCTCACCACGCATTTGTTAGCTATGGGTGACGAATTAGGGGAGATAATTTGTGAAAGGGTTAATGCCATTTTATTTCTTTTGGATCATGAGCATGAACCCCCGCTCTCTCCTCCTCGCAGGGTTAGAATTGGCAATAATGCCCATCTTGCTGCCATGGATCAAGATAGAGAAAGTTTATTTCATAAAGATGGTACAGATGTGGGCAAGAAGATTAACGAGGGTGTGAATGTTGATCTTCCAGGGAATGAAGAAGAATAGGGGGATAATTTTCTCATCATCGACCATATGGAAGATTGAACAACTAGTTTTGGGATTATTTTTTTGTTCATATGTTTAGAAAGTTGTGTATTTTAGATTATAGTTCCTTATAATTAGATTTTTTCTATAGCTATAGTTGAAAATCAGGCTTTTCAAGAGCCTTTGAAATATGTACCCCATTGATATATTTGGCTTCCAGCAGAGCCCTCATGTTATATTTTGTATGGACAAAGTTTTACACATTATATATATATATATATATATATATATATATATATATATATATATCAATTTATGTATTCATCATCTCTTAATATTAATGCAAGCTCACGTTGCAATTTATTTACTTGTGAAAGGTATCTTTCTTGGTTAATCATTTGAATTCTGCATCTCTATTATGAGTTTATTAGCATCCCAACCTAGTATCAAAGCTATGACCTTGAAAAACATTCCTATATCAAAGAATTGAGCTATTGCTAGAGTGAATATATTCATTATAGGTTGATTTTGGATAGCATGGGAGGGAACCTAAGCTCACCATTGCATCCCAGGCATTGAAGAAAGTTAGAATTGGCTTTTGTTTTATCCAAATCCAATAATTTTTGCCGAAGTTTTGAGGTTTTGAATATGGGCTAGTTGCTAATTCATGGAGGTAGCTGATTTTTTGGAACTTAACTTGGGCCAAATATGACCCTTCCATTTCATATAGAAGGCTCAAAAACTCCCTAGAAGTTCTTGTCAATTGGTTAAATTTGGATGCTTTTTCCTAGAGGCCATACAAGGGTTTTTGCCATTATTTTTGTTATGTAAAATTTGTACAATCATATAGATGCATGCATCACAGATCCTACGAACAATGCAGGGAAAAAATTGTCTCCCCCTTGTGGCACTTTTTTGCCCTATTTGGCTATTTTTCAACATTTTTGGGAAAAAATCTATTTTTTTCTACATACTCTCTTATTAGTTAGGATTTGCATTTTTTGTGTTTGCGGAAGCTTTGTTTGTCGCAAGCATTTGATATCAAGGGAGTCATTTTTAAATTTTGTGGGTTGTGCATTTGGACTGGACTATAGGCTCATTATACATCATCAGCTATTGTCTCATTAGGTCCCCACCACACTCATTGGTCCTCATTTTTCCTTCCATACCAACAACCTACTTCATCAACACTGGGATAGCCTTCCACTAACTACCATAGGATCTTTCTTTGGCCACCTTCGCCACTTAAACTTTAGGACTCCTCCCACATGCCACACAAGATTCGCAAATCAGGTTATTGCCTTTCTTTCCCTTATACTCTAGCCTTGCTCCATCCCCTATGGCCCCCTGCATCCCCCACTTTGGAACCTTGTGTCATCCTATAGACCTTGCACGCTTGTCTTTGGAGCTTATGCCAAGCCAATTATGCTTGAGCACCCACTAGCCCTTTTTCTAGCAATAAGCCCCTTGAGATTTTTATTTTTTTTCTTTGAGGAGGTGCTCAGATCAGTGACTATGGGCTATTTTCTTATGGCCTTTTTTGCCCCCTTAAGTTTTCTTTGGGCTCCACATAGGCATATTTTTTTATGAAGCATAATTTGGGAATTTAGAGTCCATTTTTTCACAATTCATATGTCATTGGAAAGTTGGTTCTACCAACTCTACCATAGTATAGGTTATTTTGCCTAATTTTATTGTTTATTAACATTTTTTGCATCTTTGAGTAAACCCTTTTTTTGGACTCCCAAGCCTATAATGTTTAGTCAAACTATTCAATTTTTGCAATACTTGTGGCATTGTAAATGTATTAAGGAGCTATATCATTCAATCAATTCACTTTTTCTATATTCATCCTTAGGTATTATCTATTGTGTTTTCACATTTTCTGGGATTTCTTTTATTACTCAAACCATCCCAATTCTTAGATAGGTACAATTTGTTGAGGGAGCTTCATTTTTAGCTGCACATCATATTTGGAAGTTTCTATATTCATTTGATGGTTCTATCTTTGAAATTTTAAAGAGATAACATAGTTTGTAATTTTTTTTCTCATTTCATCATTCTTTAATCATCCTAATGAGGGGGAACTATGAACAATAGAGAGATAGAATTATCAAACATCATAAATGGCTTCACCCACTTTCACATTTGAATAATCAAGTGTTCTCTTACCTGGCACTCCAAGTAAGATATTTTCTTGGAATTACAAAAAGCATCATGTATTAAGAGTTATTGATATGTATGTAGATGATGACATGTTGAGTTTTGAGAAAAAAACTAATTGTTACCATTAGTAATGGTAATGTAGAGGAAAATATAAAGTCTATGAATATTGGCTACCTAGATTCCTTGCATGTGCAAGGTAGGTCCTAAGAGAAAGGTCCTAAAGAGATTAAAAAGGGGATAAGTCTAAAGGATGCTCTAAGACCCCTAAAAAGGGCATAGTGAAGTGTTTGATTTATGGTAAAAGAGGGTATGCGAAGAAGGAATATAAATTTAAGAAAAATAATGCAATGATTCCTCCATGGAAAATTCCTCTGATGATGATTTTTATGCTTTGTTTATTTTAGCTAACATATTTGTGATAGTGATTGAATTATTTATTTAGGTTTTTCTTACTAGATGACTCCTCACAAGGAGTGGTTTTCCTCTTACAAGGCATATGATAGGGGAGAAGTTATTCTTGGTGACAATAATACTAAGAAGAATGTTGGTAAGGGAAAGGAAATTTTGTGTTTTAGGGAAGAGAGTATAACAAATCTTGATAATAGTTTGCATATTCCAAGACTTGCTAGGAATCTACTTTATGTATACAAGCTCAATGATTCTAGAATGCATGTGATATTTGAAAAGCTTGGTTGTAGGGTGGTAGGAGACATATTGGTGATAGCTAAAGGATATCAACTAGAGAATTTGTTTAGGATAAATGACTCTACTTTTTATACCTCTACCAATGTAACTAGCACTACAAATGTATATATGTTGTGGCACAGTAGATGGGTGATATTGGTGAAAAATCTCTTGAAACCATTCTAAATTAAAAGTTGGTTGACAATATTTATGATTAGTTTGTTGGTGAAAAAATGATTTCTATTAGCATAATGTGTTTGGTAAATAGAATAGATCATCATTTCCTAACGGAGATTATAAGGAAAAGAGACCATTAAAAATTATTCATTCAGATGTATGTGGTCTAATGGATGTTGATTCTTTGGATAAATCTTGGTATTATGTTTCTTCATTGATAGTGTATCAAGATACACCTAGATTTATTTTAGGTGTTTTCGTATGTTTTTTTACCAAGTTTAAGGAATTCAAGGCTTTGTTTGAGAAGAAATTAAATTAAAGGTAAATTTGTTGAGATCTAACAATGGAGGTGAATATTGTTCTAGGTAATTTGAAGAGTTCGATAAGAATGTCGATATTGCTTGGCAAAAGGGTACTCCTTATATATCTTTAAGAAAATGTGGTGGTAGAAAGAATGAATTGAACCTTAATGGAAAAAGCTTGGAGCATGTTAATTGGTGCTAGAATGATATATTCTTTTGGGAAAAATTTGTTGGCACTTCTTGTTATTTAATTAATAGATCTCCTTGTAGGAATTTTATTTAAATTGGTTAATTATTTTTTATTTCTTGGGCAATCGAGAGGAATCAATATGTTAGTCCAATGATGCAGAACTTAGGTCTTTGACGAGGCGAGGAAATCCAAGACAAAAAATGACAAATGAGTATTGCATGACATGGGATTGATTGCCAAATACTCTATAATTTGAATTCAGAAGAAGAAAGCAATATTCTATATAACATCATATGAAAATTACAAGAGATACAATATAGAATAGAGTCAAAGTGGATTAAGGTAAAAAAGAGATAGGGGATCTTTGTTAGAAATAGTCAATAATTTTTTAAATTTCTTTTGCATAATCAAGAGGAATCGACAGGTTAGTCCAATGACTCAAAGCTCAGGTCTTTGAAAAGGAAAGGAATTTCAAGTCAAAAAATGATAGATGAGTATTGCATGACATTGGATTGGCTGTCAAATACTCTATAATTGAAATGTAGAATAAGAATGCAATATTCTTTATATATCATATGAAAACTACAAGAGATACAATATCAAGTAAAAGAGGAGTAGTAATAATTTATGAGCTAAGGGACCTTTATTTAAAATGATCAATTTTTTTTTTGGGTAATTGAGAGGAATCAACAGGCTAGTCCAATGACTTAGGTATTAGGTATTTGATGAGGCAAGGAAATCCAAAACAAAAAAATGACAAATAGCTATTGTGTGTTATGGATTATCTATTGAATATTTTACAATTTGAATTTAGAAGAAGAATGCAATGCATTCCACTTTCATTCTATTTGATATTGTATATCTTGTAATTTTCATATAATGTTAGATAAAATCTTGCATTCTTTTTCTAAATTCAAACTATGGAGTATTCAACAAAAAATCCCATGTCATGCACTACCCATTTGTCATTTTCTTGTCTTGGATTTCCTTGCCTCATCAAAGGCCTAGTCTTCAAATCAGTGAACTAACCTACCTTATCGTTTACCCAAAAAATGTAATAAATTATTGACCATTTTAAACAAATGTCCCCTGTCTCATATTTACCTTATTCCAATTTTACTATATTTGATATTGAATGTCTCATAATTTTCATATACTTTTATGTAGAATATTGCATTCTTCTAAATTCAAACTATAGAATATTCAGTAGCCAATCCCATGACATGCATACCCATTTGCATTTTTTTGTCTTGGATTTTCTCACCTCATCAAAGACCTAAGCTCTGAGACAATGGACTAACCCGTTGATTCCTTTCAATTACTAAAATAAAAAAAAATAAAAAATATCATTGACCATTTTAAACAAAGGTCCCTTATCTCATATTTATCTTGTTTCATTTTGACTCTATTTGATATTGTATATCTTGTAATTTTCATAAAATTATATATAGAATAGTGCATTCTTCTTCTAAATTCAAATATAGAATATTATGCAACCAATCCCATCTCATGCAATACTTTGTCTTGGATTTCCTTGCCTCATCAAAGACCCAAGCTCTTAGTCATTTGACTAACTTGTCAATTCCTCTTGATTAACCAAAAACTATTTGACCATTTTAAACAAAGGTCCCCTATCTCATATTTACTTTATTTCACTTTCAATTTATTTGATATTGTATATCAATTATAATTTTCATATAATTTTTGATGCAGGAGCATCCTAGAGTAGTTGGCAATCCTGTATCACCAAAAATATGTTTTGGTTTGGTTTTGGTTTTCGGTAGCAAGCTTGGTTGGAGACCTGAGTTTCTTGGTCATTGGTGGCAGTTCTCGGTTGGAAGATGTGTTTCTTCACTGACGGACTGGGTGACTAGGCTCGGTGGTGCTCGACGATGCCTTTCTTAGTGGTGTTTGTTTGGTGGTGTTCGGCTTGGTTGTGCCTCTCATCGAGTGGCTTCGTTTTGGTGTTCTTGATCACCGATGGGGTTTTTCTGATTGTTTGGGGTGTCCAACTGGTGCATTTAATTTTGGGTTGCGTTCCTCAAGTTTTGGATCGACCATTGGAGGTGTGAGGACCTAAATCTGATTTGGTTCACTCTCCTATGCAAATTGAATAGTTGCAAATTTAATAGTTGTTGGAAGCCGATTGATGAAGAATATGTTGTGTGTTGTGTTCTTGATGCCGACTTGTGTTTGGTTTATTTATTTTAATTGTAAAGCTTACTTGTGGTTGTGTTGTATAAAAAGAGGGTTTGGGTAGAGTAGAGGGGACAAAGAGGGAAGTAGTGGAAGAGTTGTTGTAAAGGTTTGTGGATCTGAACTAGGTGAAGGATACCTTGGAGGGCTAGTAGCTTGTTGGCTTAGGAAACAAGAGGATTGCTTGGTGGCTTGTGAGCACAAGTTTAAATTTGTCTTGAGTTTTCCTGCCAGATTTTTGTCTGCTACAGGTCTGGGCTAGTTAAAGGGGTGATTTGAACCTTGCAGAAGATCTCTGGGATAGATCTTAGTGTATTTGTTGATATATGTGGTCGTAACCGAGAAGGCCTTACAACTCGTCATGTTGCATGCAATTGAATTTATGATAATTAATGAGTTGACATTGATTACATCTTGTTCTGTTGTGGTTTCCGTTGTTGTTGGTTGCAAGTTTGAACATCTCTTTTGAGATCTCTCCGGTCTTGACTACATCAATTTTATATAAAATATTGCATTCTTCTTCTAAATTCAAGTTTTATAATATTCTGCAATCTATCCCATGTCATGCAATACCCATTTGTCATTTATTTTTTTGTCTTGGATTTCCTCACCACTATTTTTTCTCTATTGCCCAAAAGCAAACAAAAGAAAATTATTTGACCATTAAAAAAAAAACATTATCCATCGCATATTTACCTTATTCCACTTTCACTATATCTGATATTGTATCTCTTGTAAATTTCATATAGAATGTTGCATTCTTCTTCTAAATTCAAATTGTACTCTTGAAAGGGAGGTCACAAGTTGAGGGTAGGGTATGTACGCCTCATTTGTAGCATAATTGCGGAAAACACCTTATCCAAAAATCATTTGACCATTTTAAACAAAAGGTTCCCTATCTCATATTTACCTTATTCCACTTTCACTCCATTTGATATTATATCTAGATTGTACTTTTCAAAATTTTTATATAAAATATTGCATTCTTATTCTAAATTAAAATTATAAAATATTCTTCACCCAATCCTATATCATACTCATTTGTGATTTTTTTTAAATCTTGAATTTCCTCATGTTGATAACAAATTTCCACAATCCATAAAGATTATTTGAAATTTCTCTCTATTAAAAAAATTATTAACCATTTTAAACAAAAAGTCTCTTATTTCATTATTTTATTCACTTTTTTTCATTTAATATTGTTTTTCTTATAATTTTAATATAATTTTATATTTATTACATTCTTCTTCTAAATTCAAATTATAGAATATTGAGCAGCCAATCCCATGTCATGCAATGCCAATTCTTGTCATGCAAGACCCATTTGTCTTGGATTTCCTGTGCTTAAGAAGAGGTGAGAGAAGGAAAGTGAGGTATTGTTGCTGTCCATGATGAACAACCAACCTGATCATAACTATCGGGGATATATGATGGACAGCTTTCCAAGCGGCCCTGTCACAACTGAGCTCATTCAGAAGGTAAAGTAATTTTTTCCCTCAAGAAAACAATACAGTGCATGCATGCAAGCCATTCATCTGGTACTGTTGTTTCTGTAAATTTGCATTTCTGATTTTTTTCTGGGTGTTTGAGAGGTGTTTCAGTATCTGGAAGAGAACAGAAAGCTGATACTAGCAATTTTGGACAATCAGAGCCTGGGCAGGCTACAAGAATGTGCCACGTATGCCCTTTTTCTTGCAGGATTTCTGCAACTTTTATTGATGTGGAACAATTTTCGTCATTCTTTTAGTTATTGTTCATATATCTACATGTGGGTTTGCTTCTGTTTGTGTCTTTTTCGGTATTTACGAGTGGGCATTCATAGAAATGTGTGATGCAGGTACCAAGCAAGATTGCAGAATAATCTCATGTATTTGGCAGCAATTGCAGATAGACAGTCTAGACAGTCTCAACCAATTTCTTCAAATCTTCCGGTACTTAAATTCGTAATTTTAGTCTCTGCATGCTTATAAACCTAATGTATAGCAGCAATCTATCATGCATTTATGTTTTCAGGATTATATTTGAATGCCCGCCAAAGAACTTAAACACCCATTTTCTAGTTCATAGTTTAGGGTTTCAGGGTTTTACTAGTAATTTTATCTGGACTTTGGAAAACATGCCATGTACAATTCCTACTCTGTATAGAGGGTTGCAGGCGGATTTAGCTAGATTTTAACATTGAATTCTCATGTTTTTCATAGACCCACATCAGCAATTTGAAATGTAATGCTCTCTATTTGGATTGGGTGTTTCAGGGGAGAACAAACCCAATGCTGCAACCTAGCCAATTGCAGAATCGTCTGCCGCAACTACAGATAGCAAATCATTTGCAGCAACAACAGAATCATCTGCCGCAACTACAGATAGCAAATCATTTGCAGCAACAACAGAATCATTTGCAGCAACAACAGAATCATCTGCCGCAACTACAGATAACAAATCATTTGCAGCAACAACAGAATCATCTGCAGCAACAACAGATAGCAAATCATTTGCAGCAACAACAGAATCATATGCAGCAACAACAGATAATAAATCATTTGCAGCAACAACATAATCATGTGCAGCAACAACAGATACTAAATCAGTCTATATTAGGGAAGGACAGCACACATTCTTCAATGTCCAACCTGCAGCCAATGCATGGTGTTACTCAACAGGAGCAGCAATTTTTCTTTCCTGCTTCTCCTCCTTCTGTATTCAGAGATGGGTATGCCCAGTTCAATATGCTAACTGATTCAGAGATGGGTATGCCCAGTTTGAACTCTTCTGGAAGTTACCAGGACCTCTCCAATGGCTTCACAAGCAGCCTTACTGTGCAGGGCAACATGGGTCTGGATCAGGTCATGTCTGATCATGGTGATCCAAATACAGCAAGAGAAGGAGGTTCTGGATCATGTCAAGGTACCCAAGATTCCGATTCATACCTCACTCTTCCTGAAGATGGAAATTGATTGTTGTAGTTCTTGAATGGTTTTAAAACACAAATCTCCTGGTCGTCATTGATCAGTGATAATTGAAATGAACATGAATTTATATTTGTATGTGAATAATAGAAAGAAACAGACAGATTTGGCCAATGTGTATTTGAATTTAGGTCCGTGGATAAAAGACTATTACAGATAAAAAACTGCTGGTGAAAAGTAAAGAAGAAATCTGTAGTCACCTCAAAGAGTGTTTTAGCAGATCAGGATTTATGAGGAATTTGTTCTATCTTTATCAAGATACATCAAGAATTCAGGCAAATGTGCCCAAATTTTGATTTCTTAATTCTTAAATTGAGTTCAGAATGAATGAATGAATGAATGGGGAATTTTAATGATGCTTATGAGATAAGTAATTTTGGAAATCAAAAGCTGTAGTATTAACACATTTTCAGTTTTTTTTTTGTTTTGTGAGTTTTTCTATTATAAATCTTGTTCAAGAAGCTTGTCAATTTGTGAAACCTAGCTAGTTTAGACTGTCCAACCTTCAAAATATTTTCAAACATGATGAAGTGCCACACAATTTCAACCATAATTTTTTTTTCCACTTTACTTTTGAAGGCAATCCATCCTCTCACTTAATTGGCACAACATAGAAAGCAAAATATGGCATGTCCTGCAGTAGTAGAATGGACAAGGTTCCATGGAAGGATCTTCTGCTTCTAAATCTGTGGAAAAAGAGGTCCCATGATTAAAAAACAGGTACATAATTGAATGAAATATCTTCCTGTATAATTGGAGCCTCTGTTACTTGAATAGGACTGCTTGGGGATTGACGCTGAAAGTTCTCTTCCAATTTAGGGTAGTTGAGGGCAGTGCTATATTTTGGTAAAGCTTTTGGAAATGGGAGTTTATGCAATTTCTCAACTAAACTTTCTCAGCTATAATTATAAAGCTTGTGGAAGTCAGAATGTATGCATGCACCAATTTTCTAATATTTTTCAGATAAACTTTCTCAGAGGAAGTAATCCAGTTTTGGAACTCCACTTCTTTAAAGAAATCCATGCAATCCGTTCAAAGAAATTATAAATAATAGTCATTCTGAAATATGTTTTATTTGTTTTGAAATTTTAGTAATGAATATTTAAAAAATATTAAGGGATTCAGATGATACCAATGAAATGGCAAATATTTTCTGAGAAAAATTAATAGATAATTTTGTACTATATATATTTTTTGATCATATTCATTATCTAAAAATTATTAGATTATTAAGATGATTATTATTACTATTAGTTATGAAGAAATTAAAGTCTGTATTCTAATTTAGAGTAGTTTATGATATTTAATATTTTCATGGTAGAAGTGCAAGATCTCTTTTATGTTTTGAAATTCTTAATAAATTTTGGTAAAGCTTTTGAAAAACAGAGTTATGCAATCACAAATTTTCTACAATTTCTCATCTAAACTTTCTCAGGTATAATTCTTATAAATGAATATGAAATCCCTTTAAAGAAATAATAATTAATAGTCAGGAATATCCATGTTTAATAATTTTTTTTTTAAAAATTTTAGTAATGAATACATTACCTGTATTAAGCCTTTGACATGATACCAATGAAATGGTGAATTTTTTTTTGGAAAAAATTGGTTGACAATTTTGTATCATGTTTTTGGATCATATTCATTATATGAAAATAATTAGATTATTAAGCCAATTATTATTGCTATTAATTATATAAGAAATTAAAGCCATTAACTTGCATTGAAAAAATAATGGAATGTCTTAACAAAATAATATATTTGATTTTTTTAATCTTAGTGCTATATTTCATATCTAAAATATTAAACTTGATGTCTATAGATATTATTGGTTGATAGTTTTGAAATGTCTTTCATTAGCTTTAATTCTTGGATTGGATATAATTATGAGTAAATATGCATATGGATTCTTTACCTACTAAGAATATCTAATTTTATTTTATTGTATTTTTTTCTATGAAATAATGAATTTATTCAATATAGGGTGATTAGGATGTATCTACCATATGCATAAAGCTTGTTGTTGGTCTTGGCATGGATAGTATATGTAAGCAATAGGATTATTGAACTATTATTCCATTGTACACATTATTTCCATGTTTCATCATCCATCCTTAGTATCTATTTTCCAACATTTATGACTTCCTCCTACCGTAATTATATCTTAGCTTATCATTCTTGTAGTGCACAAATTATCATAGTAACGAATTGACATAATTCATCTCTTAGTGAAAATAAATAAAGGCCTTCCAATTTTTTTACATAATGAATAGGGGATATTTTCGACAGTACACCTAAGGGTATCTTGTTCAAGATGGAAGCTTTCTTGTGTGAATACTAAGGGATTAGGGATGTTCTTTCTAGGTGGTAGAAGATGCCCCAGGGGTAAAGAATAATAAAAGATTTATCATCTTTAAGAAGCTAGAGAACATCAAGAAGCTGAAAAAAGCTTGGAACATGGAAGTAATGGGCAATCTCTTTGAGAACAAGGCTAGGATAGAGGAACAACTCAAGCTAGTAGTAGTATAAATTTCTTAGAAAGGGCTTACATATGATCTCAGAATCAAGAAAAAGTTTCTTTGGGAGGACTAGGGCTACATCCTTAGGATGGAAGAGATATTATGGAAGTAGAAATATAGGATTTGTTGGCTTAGAGAAGGTGATAACAACATCAATTTTTTTTTTAAAATCTAGCAACAAGTTTAGAAGGCAAAACAATAAGATTCTTAAAATCCAATTTCCCAATTGGACAAAGATAGAGGACAAAGGAGTCATTAAACAAGAAAGCATTAACTACTTTAAATGGAACCTTAGTGAGGTTCTAGGAGGTTACTCTTAGGTGTAAGAGGAATTACTAGGCAACATCCTAGTGTTGATTAATGACACCTATAACATGGATCTTATGGTGCTCTTCTTGAGGGAGGAAATTAGGTTTGTTTCCTTCACCTTGGGGGTGAGAAAGGTCCCTGGACTTGATGGGTTTTAAGATGGATTATTCCAAAAATATTGCTCTATATTGGGGGCGGGGGATGTCTATCCAAAAAGCTTGGAATTTCACTTAGCTTTGATTCTGAAAAAACATAGCCCCATGTATTTTGACGAGTTTCGACGTATTGCTCTATGCAATGGGATTTACAAAATAGTCATTAAGGTCATGACTAAGAGACTGAAAACATGTTTGGATATCATTTTAGAGGAACAAAGTGGGTTTCTTAAGGGTAGATAGATTTTTGATGGAATTTTTCTTACTCATGAAACAATTCATTTAATATAAACTAGGAAGAAGGAATGTATGATCCTTTAGTTTGATATGAATAAATCCTATGATAGAATTGTTGGAATGATTATGGAAAGTTGGGACTGAGAGGGGAGGGGTGAAACAGTACCACAAAAACTTTTATAACTCAAACTGCCTATAACCATACTACTATTGTTGTTTACCGAATGCAATAACTTGAAATGAAACTAGTATAAAACTCATAAACTATATCATCAAAATATTCAAGCAATAGAACTCATTAATCCATGATTTTTTTTACGTAGAAATCCTTGGTTAGAGGACAAAACTACGGTGGGGATGATACCCACAACCTTCACTAACTGCAGTATAAAGGGTGCTCGGTTAGAGCTTATAATGTTTAGCCATTTTGATAGCTTACACAGTTAAGAGTATACAAAGACTTGTTAGGTCTACCTGGTTAGAGGATTTTACAATCTCTACACTTAGAGATGTACCCTGTTAAAGGTTTTACAAATATTAGATTGGTTAAGATCTACATAGTATTGGGATTTCTAGCTCTCAATACAATAGTATCAGCAACTCAATAATGTCTTCTATATTGCATAAAAAAAATGTCGATTAGACCCTATGTGCTCTGAAATTTGTGTTACCTCAATCTCAAACTATAACACTTGCTCGGATTTTCTCATATGTAGCTAAACATATGCTCAGTGCTATCTGCTCTGCTCTTTGTTCTTCAAATAATGCAGAATGATGCTTAGGAGTATCAGAAAGGTAAGGTTGTCTCTAACAAGGTAACTAATAATACTATCAAGCTAGAAGAAATTATTTCCAATGTAATTGACAATACTATCAAACCAATCAAAGAGAAAGTGAACAATAGTGAAATAATGATGAAACAGTTGATCATAATGAACAACGAGGGCATGCAAACTAGTGTTGATAATCTGAAGGCTCTTTGTGCTCTTCTGGAAGGGAACAACCCTGACAAAGGAAAAGATGAGGAAGACATGAAACAAGAAATTCAGTTGTCTGGCCCTAGTTCCAAAATAAGATCTAGTACCAGAAAGAAAACAGCTTCCCAAGCCAAAGATATCATCAATTTGAAAGAGTCTATTCAGAATCAGATGGTGGAGGCAGAAGAGTTTGTTAAGATGCTGGACTGATTCTAGTGCTGGAAGGTTTTTTGTGCCTATTTTGTTGGTAGATTATTTGTTTTGGGGTTCTCTATTTTTTTTCTTGCTCTTCACTATGTAATTTGGGGTTTAGCCCTGTTGTTTTCTGTCAGCTATTTTTACAGTGTTGTCATTTTGTGCTTAACTTGCCTATCTATTTTTAGCTTTGTTAAAGGGTTTTGGGGTCCCTTCAAAACCTGAAGTTACTGTGATAAAAAATAATATCAACTTCTCTGTATCATCACTCCGTTATGCTATGTAAATCATCCTTTAAATATAAGAATTAGTGCCTCTTAATCTTATGTTTTAGGTGCGTTGTGATTTGTTTTAACCATTAGATCTTCTTTTCTGCTTGGTGACTGTGTCACTTTTACCTCGGTACTTGGTGTTTTTCATGGAAATAAAAAACTTTCATTAACCACTTAATCTTCTCCTTAGATCTTCTCTTTGAATTAATTCAATCATTAATCTTGTAACAAACTATTCTTCGTGCATTGTACAATCACAATTAATATTGTGTCAATTCATTAAATGCATGCTTATCATGTTTAGAATCAATCAAGTAACTCGTTAGAGTAAATTCTCTTTGCTCAGTTAACTGATCTTTAGTACTCGGTAACTGTCAACTCGGTGTACTTCATATGTGCTTAGTGTTCAGTAATCGTAGACTCCCGGTGTAGTGTCTTTAGCTCTGTTGTGTGCTTTACCAACTTCACTGGCTTGCTCGGTGTACATTCCCGACTAGTCAAATATTTTCTTTCTCCCTTTCGCCAATTGATTCTTCTGACTCATATGAATTTGACTTAAATAATGACAACAAAATATCTTATAGAGATAACAATGTCCCCCTTTGACATTAGTTGAGCATTTTTTGACAAAAACCTCAAAGTCATCAAAATTAGTAACTCTCCCTCGGATGTTACTCTCTATATAGAATATGTACAAATATTCTACCTTTTTTTCACATATATACTTTTTAAAATTTTTTAATGACTCTATATCTGACCCTCTATCTATCCCCCTTTTTTGACAAAAAATCTCAACAGTAAAACTTATGTATAAAAAATGTGCTTATACCTTTGCTATATCCTGACCAGTACAGTCTCCCAAGTGTCTCAAAGATTCTGTAATATAACAATGTGCTCATTGATTTCCACTGATAGATCAACTATAGTATCTAGGGTGCTGACCTATGGAAAACTTGCTAGTTCTTTCCTTTCTTCAAATGTATCTGCATTGATTGCATATGGGGAATCAGTAGTGCTTGCAGTTCAAGTAACTCCAATCTCAGCTTATCTTTCTCCTGTCTCAATGAGAGTTGAACTCCCATGAGCTCCTGTATCTTTGAGTAGTAGGTCTTGAATTCTCCAGGCTCGATAGTTAACTCTTTAAGCTGCTCAGTTAGCTCTTTTTTAGTATCTTCCTCCTTCTTCTTGATTTCCTCGGTAAAGTTAGAAGAACATAGAATTTTTGAAATAATGAAACGATGGATTGCAATTGTTCTTCAATTTTTGAACATAACTCGGAAAGAGTTACCTTTTCTATATCAATATTTTGCAGTAGGTCCTCCATCAATTTATTCTCCATAGATTCCTTGTGAATCTTCAACATGTATTCGTTCATGTCTTTGTTTGGTCCTTTGATTTGTTGGAATAAATTTCCAACTTGGTCTAGTAGGGGCTCAAACTCATCAATAGTAACTTCAGGAATAATTTCTTGGAAAACTTCCTTGACATCTTCTAATATGTCTAACTTTTTCTTCTTCGCTAATAGCTTATCCTGCTCAGCCTTTTGAGAAACAATCTCTGCATAAATACGTAATTCCTTGGGCTTGATCATATTGGGTTATCCCAGTGGTATGATGATTGGCTTACTCAAATCAATCACATGTTTTCTCTTCTTGTTCTTATTTTTCTCATTTAGTCTACTCTCTCTAGTAGAGTGTTTAGAACGTGATGCCATTGTTGCATCTGGTGACTCAATATGGTGACCGACTATACTCTCCTCTGCTTTAATTTCCTCTTGTTGTTTTTCTTATTCTTTCTCTAAATCCTTCTCTTTTAGATTCAATTCCCGCAACATTTCTTTTTTCTGTATCTTGTGTCTTTTGAAAATTCAGAATATTTTGATGTGTCGGCCAGTGGTGTATTATGATTTTGTCCTTCAGTGTCGGTTGGAGGTTCCAACTCGATATCCTTCCTATGTTCAGTCTCAGTAGCCTCTACCTCATCAAAATTCTCTTTTATTGTGTCAACTAGTGGCTTGGTTGCCATATCTTTTTCAACTTCAGTAGTACCAATCTGAATAGTAGAAAAACTTTGTACTTGTATCAATATGGGATCAGTACTTTACAATGGTGAAACATCTACATCAATACACTCGGTGTCTGGTACTTGCAAGTCCTTTACATATTCATCCTTTGACAACTCCTTCGCAGGATCTATATCCTCTTATGCATCTTCAATGATTACCTCTGCATTATCAATAGTTATATCAACAAGATCTACTTGGACTGTGCTTTCCTTTACCTTGTCAATAATGGTTTCACTTTGAATCTTTATTGCATCAGGTTGCTCGGTATTAGATATGTCAAATATATCTCTCCACTTTGCATTAGTTTCCCTATCCACAGATAGTATATCTCCTTTCATGATTCTTAGGGATCTTCCCTTGACTATAAATCTTTTTGCATATTTTTGTAGTGCTTCACGGATCTCAGATGGTGCAAGGTCAGGAATAGTGTGTACACGTGACCTTTCTCTCATTTATTTTTCAACATTAACTACATACTTCCATCTTGCATCAATCTTATTATACAACTCTTCCGATATCTTATTTGGTAGCTCTATTGGGATAAATCTATATCTCTTTAGTATTACCACAATAGATTCTTCAATCTTTTTCTTATCTTCATCATTCCTTTTCTCATACTTTACTTTCCTAAAAGCTCCAAGTCTTCCTGTATTCTTTAGATCTTCCAGAAAATCATCTAGACTTTGTGGAACTCTTGAAAAATCTACCACAGGTGTAGACTTAGCTTCCTTATATGATTCTATTTCACTCTCACCCTCAAGTATTAACTTCCTTCATGAACGTACAACTGGTTTTCCTCCTTGGGTTCTCATGTAAGTTCTTCCCTTCGGTTGAACTATCTCTGCAACTTCCTTTTCTTTTGGTTTTCATGAAGGATCTGGTGTTCCTTCTAGTACCTCTTCTGCTTGTTGAAGTTACAAGTGCTAGTTGTTTTTCAGCAACAACAATAGCTTTCTCATCATCTTTGTCCTTAACACTTGTCTCATCAACTCTTAATGTTTTGGATAGATTAAAAATGATTTTTCCTGTCTTCTTGACTGCCTTAGGTATCACAATATTTTTCTTATTCCTTACTTTTACTTCTTCATAAGTGGCATACCTCTTAGCTTTGGGATCAACTGGTTTTGCTAATAATGCTTCTATATGTTATGATCCAATATCAATATCCAGTTCATATCCCGTCGATTGTATCCACTCAGTTCTAGGCTCAACAACCTTGATAATACAAGTGTCAGTGTCAACTTCAAACCATATATTATCTTGATACTTTGAAATTAGTTGAGGTGGAATCCTATACCTCTTATGCCTTCTTGCCTAGAAATTTTAAAATTATTTAGACATGATTACATCAAAATTATCTCCTAAACTATGTATATACTCATTTATTTGATAAAGAATAGGTCTTCTGAGGATCCAAACTACATCTCCAATAGAAGGAAATGAATTCTGACAATAGAAAAAGATACATAATAATAATGAACCAAATTTTAGGGTGTTAGTCTTTGCTTTTTCTGATTGTGTTCATATTTTCTTCTAATTGCTTTAGTAGGATTTCAAAAATGTCCAATTTAAGTCCTCTCTTCACTAGCTTGTATGCCAAATCCACTGCTCCACATGGTACACTGTCCACTCGAGATGACTGTAACACTCGATATGATAAGATATTATAGACATACCGTAACTTGTGGTCTTCCACTATGGATATTCTCATTCCTCTTCCATTTCATTGTGCTTTAGTTAACTCGGTGAGCTTTCTTTTATTAATTTTCTTTAGCCTTGGGCTTATCTCCAATGGGGAATCCAATAATAATGTGTAATATTTCCTTAGTGATCTTGACAATTCATCCAACCGTATGAATTGGTCATGTACTCGGCCGAGTACCATTCTTATCCATTCTGTCTTAAAAACTCTTGATAAGTGAATAACATGTGTCAAACCTTTTTCTTCCAGGTGAATATGCTCGTCCTTCACTTTCTCATTCTCGCACAACTTGTTGAATGATGTATATATCTCCGCTTCACACAAATCTTCAATCTTACAATGAATAAAAGTGCGACCAACTTCAATTAATATTACTCTCAGTGGTATCGAAGATAGGGCTCCTGTCATATCTGTTTCGGTAGCTATAGTTAGGGGTAACTTATATTTCAGATTCACTGATTCTACTTCCTTCACAACTATAGGTTTTTGTAACTTAGTTTCCATGAATGCCTTCAAATACTTTGCTTAAACAAATTAGGGCACTCTTCAATAAAACACAACTTTGCAAACTCAACTCAGAATGAAGTAAATGTCTCAAATGTTACTCAATACTCTTGCAAAGATTTAGAAATACCTTGAATTCACTTCGGTGGCTTGATGAGATGATCAATTTGCAATGTGCTTAGGTGCTCTTTGAAAATGTTAAGTTCAAATGATTAGCAAAATGACCTATTCATACCTTTTTCCATGATTAGGGTTTCCAAAGGCTCTATTAATGCGTATTGAATGCACTTGCCGAGTCCCTTTTTCACCTTTATGCTGACTATATAGTTACTTTGCTCAACCAAGTTAAACAAAATAGCAATATATAACAATGTTCATCTAAAAAATTTCATAACTTATCCAAATGCATATTAATATGCTGATATGGATATCAACTCTAATTCTAGGAACTAAAGTAGGATTTATTATAAGCATGCAGTTCCTACATACCTCTCACAAATTAGGTGGAGCTCGGTGCAACCAACTCGGTAGAGATGGTGTTGTCTGTGCTTCTAGATGATGTTCCTTCATCTCGAGTCTTTCTCCTCTTGATTTTGTTCATTTGTTCTTGGATTTCATCAATAGTAGTTGGGGCTTTCACTTTAGATTCATCATCAGTTGGTGAATCACCTTGGTATCTACAATTTCTTGTTAGGTGTCCTACCTTATGACAATGAAAACATGCCATGTAGGGGTTTCTCCATGCTCTTTGGTTGTTTCTTCAGTGCATCAACATGCAATTTGCAGCAATGTGTCCATACCTTCCACATGATAAACATGAAATTCTTGTATTATAGTCCCATGGTATAGATGTGCTTGCTTGGTTAGTATTAGAATTCTCTCGGTTAGGATTCCATTTGTCATTTCTTTTATTTATTCTGCACTCTTCATCTTTGTGTCCAAACTTATTAAAATTCTTGCAGTAACCATCAAACTTAGGTTTCCTTGTGTTGTTAGATAGCTAGTTCTACATTCAAATGCTTGATGTCCATACCTATTACATCTAAAACAATAACCATCAAATTTAGATGTACTCAATGTTTTACCTTTCTTTCTCCTGTAGACATTAGTAGTGTGTCCAGGCTTCCCAAAATAATTGCAACTTGGCTTCTTTTGTTTTCGTGCGGGTGTAGTACTTTTATCTTTCTGTGCATTTGATGATTCTTCTTTCTCGGTAGTGAAATTATCCTTGAATCCAATTCCTATTTTTCATTCCTTTTCTTTTGATTCTTGAATTGTTGATCCAGAGATTTTAGTGCTTCTTCATTTCTTTTTAGTATTTGATTTTCATCTTTCTCAGCTTTCAGTCTTTTATCCATTCTTTCAATTTCAACTTTCAGTGCTTGGTTCTCAAATTCTTTTCTTGTGCTATCTTGATTTTCACTCATAAGTTGGTTTCTCATATCATAGTGAACTTGTGTCATTCTCATGATCTTATTATTTTTCTCTAATAACCTAATTTCAACTTGTCTTTTATCATCTTCTGCCATTTTATTTTCGTCTTCAACAGTTCTTTTTCCTTCAATCAATTTAGTCATTCTTATCATGTTGGTTTCAAGATCTATCTTCATTAGGTCCAACTGCTCGGTAAGTATATCTTTCTTTTTCAATAGTTCTTTTATATGTGATTATGACTCATCAATACCACTCCCTTCAAATGTTGTCTCAAGTATATCAACTTGTTCTTGTGTAACCTTCACTTCATCATATATTTTCAATCTAATCCTTAGAGACTTCTCAAGTTTCTTTTTCAAATCAATGGTTAACTCTCTTGCACTCTCCAACTCAGATTCAAGACCATCAATTCTTTTGAATTGCCTAAAACTTTTCATGACTAAGATCTTTAACTCTCAGGTGGTCAAACCTTATAACTCAAGAGTAGTAGCTCTGATACCAATTGTTGGAATGACCATGGAAAGTTGGGACTGAGAGGGGAGGGGTGAATCAGTACAACAAATTTTTTTATAACTCAAACTGCATATAACCATATATTGTTGTTTCTATTTACCGAATGCAATAACTTGAAATGAAACTAATATAAAACTCATAAAACATATCATCAAAACATTCAAGCAATAGAGTTCCAAAAAATCCTCCTACTGGTAGATCTTTGGTTGGGGGTAATGTTAGCCTGATGTTGGAAGTTCCTCCCCCATTGCTCGTAGCTGGTTCTTTAGATTCAAACTCTTTGTGCTGGCATAATGTTTCTACTAGAGTTGAAGATGGTTGGGTCACTATTAAAGGTAAAAATGTTAAGAGGTCTTTTTCTTTTTTTGATATGACCCTTCAGTCCCATAAGAAGGGGATGTGATGATTTTTCTCCTTATTTCTACTGCTCCCTAATGATTCACCTTTAGTAGCACTATTGGTTGGTTTTTTATGTGGTCGTATTGTGATTGTTTCGCTTAGGCTTCAGCTGGTCTGTCTTGTGTCGGGAACAATTATTGAATTATCTTAAGTTCCTTTTTGTATATGGTTTTGGGTCCCGTTCAAAACCTATTGTGACCCTTAATCAAAAACATTCAAGCAATAGAACTCATAAATTCATAAATTTTTTGCACAAAAATCCTTGGTTAGAGGAAAAACTATGATGGGGAGGATACCCACAACCTTCACTAACTGCAATATAAAGGGTGCTCAGTTAGAGATTACAATGTTTAGCCATTTTGATAGAATACTTGGTTAAGAGTATAGAAAGACTTGTTAGGTGTACCTGTTTAGAGGATTTTACAATCTCCACACTTAGAGATGTGCCCTGTTAAAGGTTTTACAAATATTAGATTAGTTAAGATCTACCCAGTATTGTGATTTCTAGCTCTCAATACAATAGTATCAACAAGTCAATAATGTCTGCTATATTTCATCAAAATGAATGCTGATTAGACTCTATGTGCTCTAAAATTTGTTTTACCTCAATCTAAAACTGTAACACTTTCTCGGATTTTCTCTGTTGTAGCTAAATATCTTCTCGGTGCTCTGTACTCTGCTCTTTGTTCTTCAAATAAATCCTTTAACTTTCACTAAAAATATCAACCTTCTCTATATCATCACTCTGTTATGCTCTGTAAATCATCCTTTAAATATAAGAATTATTGCCTCTTAATCTTATGCATTAGGTGCACTGTGATTTGTTTTAACCATTAGATCTTGTTTTCCGCTCGGTGAGTGTGTCACTTTTGCCTCTGTACTTGGTGTTTTTATTGGAAATAAAAAATTTTCATTAACCACTTAATCTGATCCTCAGATCTTCTCTTTGAATTAATTCAATCGTTGATCTTGTAACAAACTATTCTCCATGCATTGTATAATTGTAATTAATGTTGATTCATTAAATGTGTCCTTATCGCATTTAGAATCAATTAAGTAACTCGGTAGAGTAACTTCTCTTTGCTTGGTTAATTGATCTTTAGTACTCGGTAACTGTCAACTCGGTATACTTCATATGTGCTCGGTATTTAGTAACCATAGACTCTCATTGTAGTGTCTTTAGCTCTATTGTTTTCTTTACCAACTTCACTAGCTTGCTTGGTGTATATTACCAACTAGTCAAATATTTTCTTTCTCCCTTTCACAGATTGATTCTTCTAACTCATATGACTTTGACTTAACTAATGATAACAAGAATATCCTAGGATTTTCTTATTAAGGTTACGAGGAGGTTTTTCTTCCATAAAGATTGGTGCAAATGGGATTTCAATTGTATTTCCAAGTCCTCTTATGTTATTCTATGCAAGGAAGTTAAGTAGGGGAACAACTTCCTACACTAATCTTAAGAAAAAGGTTATTTAAAAATTTCTCAGATCTTTATAATAGTTACAAAAACTTAACATGAATAACATAAAAAAAAATTCATACCACAAAATAACGATTTACATGAGGAAAGCCCTTTTGGGAGAAACATTCCATACTCCAAAAGTAGCCTAATTTATTATTCAACAATCAATAAAAAATTATAATATGATTGCAAAGCAAGCTTTTGTTAGGAGTATCACACACCAAAGATCTAGAGGTAACTAAAAATATGTAAGAGTCTTACACACAACCTACATCTCACACACCTACTAGATAGGAGATACAATACAAGAAAATGTCAAATAGTATTACAAAACCATGGGTTAAAACTCACTTATAAAGAAATTCCCATCTTATCTCTAATAAAAGATGCCCTATTATGTGTCAATACACATACCAACACATGTAACTCCCTTTTCTAGCTTATTTACATGTTTAAAACATTTTCACATTTCCTATTTCTGGAGACCCAACTTCCGGAGGCCATAAATTTTGAACCGAACGTTCAATTGACAAACCGTTTAAACTTTTGTAAAGCTTTCAACATGATATATAAAATCCTAAATGTATTTTTATTTAGCCATATTTTAAGCCTACTTTGAATCCTATAAAGCCTCTATAATTGTATTTACAAATTTTTTCTAGCAATTTCCAAAAACTAAAACTTTAATATTTTCTAATATGATATGATATTGCAATGAAAATTTACCAAATTGATTATCTAACCATTTTGAACCTTGTAGAAATAATAAGGAAAATTTGTGCTCAACTGAGAGTTTAGTAAAAATCATAACCCCATGTAAATGTAAGGTTGAGATACTTTCCCCAACAATCTCCCACTTATTGAACACCTTGCAATAAAGAGAAATAACCCCATATAAATATAAGGTTGAGAAACTTTTCCCAATAATATCCTTCTTGTTGAACACCTTGAAAGAAAGAGAAATGGTAGTAATGACACTACAATTCAATTTCTAGGGGTCAGGAGGTCCATAGACTCTATAGAAACACCATCAAAAATTCTCTGTGCTTACAACCTTTGTTAATGAATCTACAACATTCATCAAAGTATTTTCCTTGACTAGGTTCACCCTGCCATCCTTGACCATATCTCTGACAAAATAATACTGAACATCAATGTGCTTGGTTCTAGCATGAAAATTTGGGTTCTTTGCTAGGCAGATACTACTCTGACTATCATAATAAACTGTCAATGCTCCTTGTTTTATTCCGATAACTTAACATATTTTGTTGAGATAAATGGCTTATTTACAAGCATGAGTAGCTACCATATACTCTTCTTTAGTAGTGAAAAAATAAACCACAACCTATTTCTTACTCATCCAACTAATTACACCACCAAATAATGTAAACACATAAACATTGGTGGATCTTTTGCTATCAATATCACTTGGCCAATGTGAATCCACATAACCATAAATATCAAGGAGAATTTTATCTCCTATCATATTACCATGATAACACAAAGAATACTCTAAGGTACCCTTCAATTATTCAAAGACTCTTCTAAATACATGAAAAATAAACTATACTAGGATTAGACATATATCTAGAAAGAATTCTCACTGCTTGGGAAAGTTGTGGTCTAATGCAGACCATAGCATACATCAAACTTTCAACTTCACTCTGGTAAGGAACTCTTATCATGTCTTCCATCTCTGATGGAGATGTAATAAAAAATGAAACATAAAAATTTATTCCAACTATAAAAGGAACAAATAATGGTGTATAATCCTACATGTTGAGCCTCTATAAAACTGATCTCACATAGTTACTCCAGCCTAGACATAGCTTTCTATTCACTCTATCTATTCTAATTTTCATCACAAGAATGTGTTTAATTGTACCTATATCTTTCATTTAAAATTTCGCAGTGAGGTAAGACTTAATTTCTTCAATAACAACTTTCCATTTACCAATGAATAATATATCATCAACATATAATGCAATATATGGGAAACAACCAACATTACATTTAAAAAAAATACTGATCTGATTTAGATTGCTCAAATCCAAAACTCAACACATATGTGTCAAATTTATGGTACCACATCCTAGGAATCTTCTTGAGGCTATACAAATATTTCTTCAATTTTCAAACAAAATTACTTTTACCATATGATGTGTTGGATGTGTCATGTAAATATCCTCCTCCAAATCACCATAAAGTAAAGCAATTTTCACATCTATCTTCTCAACCTCTAAATCATAAGCAGTGGTAATATAAAGAAAAAATATAATGGATTTTATTTTTGCAATAGGAGATAATATCTCACCATAATTAACACCCTCAACTTGAGAGTATCCTTTTCCAACCAACCTTACTTTATACTTCTCAATGCTTCCATCTGAACCAATATTTTTCTTGAACACCCATTTCCAACCAACAAGTTTTCATCCTTGAGGTAATGGTACATGATCCCATGTATAATTATTTTTCAAAGCTACCATTTATTCATCTATAGAATTATTTTAGGATTCTTCATCATTCATACCTAATGCCTCTTCTACATATCTAGGTTCATCAACACTAGTATTCAAAGAAAAAATACATCTCAAGACATCAGGAGAATACCTTTCAGGTGGTTTCCTCTATCTTGTAGATCTTTGAACAAGATAAGTTGGAGGTTCTTCCTCCTCTTTTGAATATTTAGAGCTAAATGATCTCTCCTCAAATTCCTATTTATCTAGGGGTCTCAATTCAACTTTCTCAATCATATAAGGAAGCTGAATCACACCTTTTTAGTCTGTTTAGGTTGTAATGTAATAGAAGAAGGCTTAGTTTCTCTAAAAAATAACACTACTACTATGTGTTACCTTCTATTCAATCAGATAATGACTATATCTAATGAAGATACATTTCATGGCCTTATTCTCAACTTTGTTCTCTTATCGTTTGGCACATATGCATATTTTTTGTAACCAAAAACTCTAAGATGTCTTAATGAAGACTTATGAGTTGACCATGCTTCCATAGATGTTTTATAAACAAGAGGTGATGTAGGAGACATGTTCATCAAGTATAAAACAATGGGAACAAATTTTACCAAAACCATTGATCTAGGTTATCACCACTTAGCATAGTCCTAGACTTCTCCATCAATGTCATGTTTATCCTTTTTGCAACTCCATTTTGTTATGGAGAATATATGTTAGTAATAAAAATACACCAACACAACTGAGAGGGGGGGTGAATCAGTTGTGAGATAGATTATTAAACATTGAACTTTATAAACAAAAATTTAATCCAAATGATAACATAGTAAATGGAAACACAATAAAACCCTGTTAAAGGTAAAACCCTGGTGGGAATTGGCACCCACAAATGATGTAGTGAGAGTATAGTATCCCTGTTAAAAGATTTAGCCGTGTTAGGAGCTAATTGATGCATTACAATACACAGTCCTTGTTAAAGGAAATATCCTGTTAGGAGTCAAGAGTAACAATGGGCTCACTGTCATGACACACTGCCTAAAGAAGGTTAAATCCACCCTTAGGACTCACAGTCTGAAATACAAGTATATATACAAATATACAATCCAGTGAGCTGTCTGATAGAAACTGTCTTTGCTTGGTCAGTTCCAATGAATTAATATAATCACAACCTATACTCTACATCCAACAGATTTCACACAAAAAAGCTCTCATCTTCCACACTTCGCTATCTCTCCCACAATCACATTTTCTAACAAGAAAATCTCTCTCATATATAACCTATTACAATAATCAATTAGGTCATCCAATTAGGGTTTCCCAGTGTAAAAATAATTACTTAACCCCTTGAAAAGATATGCACGGTACCTATAACAAGTAAATATCAATTAAAATTCATCAAATATTATCCAAGATTCGTAATCCATGCTTGCAATCCATAATACACACTTCATCTCTGAAGTCAGCCACAAATAGGTCTCCTCCAGAAAACACACCATAGCTGACATAAAAAAGAGTCCTATGACTTGCAAAACCTAAAAAACCTTCCTTTATATGACTTCAATCATCGCTTAAGCTTTCATAACCTGAATCCACATCACCCGTAAGTTATACTCAAAACACAAAGACTAACTCTATCAAAGATCATTGTCACCATCCAGTACCTAGTCTTCAATAAAAAAATTGTAACTCATCTAGTAGAAAATATTAAGCCATGCGACCTTAGGAATAAGATCACAACATATCCCTGTACACATCACCATCTTTGCTCATTCTGAATTAACTGTATAGTACCCATACACTTCTATCAGTCATCAAGCAATAGTAATAACCAGTCTATTCTGCCTTCATAGAAATATATGTTAACATCATTGAAAAATCATGAATTCCAACAACAAAATCAACAACCAATTCCAAAAATATCCCCCTTTGGCATTGATGGAAACATATGGGAACATCCATCAACCCAAAATTACTCTCTCACTACAATCTTTTCAATATCCTCAACACAACTTTCCCTAAAATAGTAGGTATTTTCTCATAGAATATCTCTCCCTTTGAAAACAATGGAAAAGGGTGCCATAACTCTTCTTCTTTCCTCTGTAAGGTGTAGCTTTTTCAAATCTTCATGTCTCCTACAACTAGGTGCAAAATCACCCAAATATGTTTTATAATATTCCCGCGATCACTCCCCCTGAGGAGTAGATCCATACATCAAGTCCATAAAATGATATATCTCTAAAAGACACTGGATTGATGCATTCCTGCATTAATTTAGTTGTCAAAAGGAGGGGCTCGCACCCCAAACATACCTCTGAGATACTCAAAGGCATCCTTTAGAAAAGGGTTTGTAAATATTTCTACTATCTGTTCCTTCGTGCTGATATACTCCAATCTAATCTCCTTCTCTACAACCTTGTCTCTTAAGAAATGATACTTAATGGAAATATGTTTATTCTTTGAATGCATTACTGGATTCTTTGACATGTTCACTGTGCTAGTGTTATCACAAGGGATAACCACTGGCTCATAAAAAGTTATCCCAATGTCCTCCAACATTTTTTTCATCCAAACAATTAGTGTGTAATTTATAGCAGCATCAACATACTCAGTTTCAGTACTAGACTGAGCTATACAATCCTTTTTTTAACTTAGCCAAGAAACCAATCTTTTCCCAAGAAAGAATGCACCACCACTTGTACTCTTTCTATTATCAGTATTTGTTTCCTAATCAGCATCAATATAAGCATATAAATAAAAAACACCAGATTACTTATGCCATAAGCTATAATCTAGTGTTCCTTTTAGATATCTAAATATTCTTTTCACAATAGAAAGGTGTGTCTCTTTAGGATCTGCTTGATATCTTGTGACAATTCTCACTGCATTAGCAATATCTGGTCTGTTGTGAGTTAGATATTCTAAGCCTCCAATCATAGATCTATACTTTTTCTAAAAATACTATGATTTTCATGAGTATTAGTGAGCTTGTGACCAGTAACCATAGGTGTTCCAATAGGTTTACAATCTTCCATTCCAAAATTTTTCAACATTTCTTTAAAATACTTTGTATGAGAAATAAAAATACCACTCTTATTCCAGATTAATTTGCAATCCAAGGAAAAATTTCATCTCACCAATCATTGACATCTCAATTTAATTTTCTATTTCTTTAGAGAAATTTTTACTGATTACATCATTTCCTCCAAAAATGATATCATCAATAAAAAATTCTACTATTAAAATTCCATCTTCACTAGTTCTTAAGTACAAATTATTGTCTGCATTACCTTTTCTGAAGCCAAGACAAAGTAGATACCTATCCAATCTTTCATACCATGCTCTTGGTGCTTTTTTTAGTCCATACACAGATTTCTTCAACTTTCAAACCATGTCCTCATCTTTTGTCAAAGGAAATCCATTAGGTTGGTCAATATATACTTCTTCTAGATCTCCATTCAGAAACACAGATTTCACATCCATCTGATATAATTTGAAGTCTTTTTGTGTAGCATAAGAAAAAAATAATCTAACAGCCTCTAGCCTAGCAACAAGAGTGAATGTTTCTTCAAAATCTATACCTTCTTGTTGCGAGTAGCCTTTACAAACTAGTCTTGCCTTATTTCTTACAACCATTCCCTCTTCATTCATCTTATTTCTAAAAACCCACTTAGTTCCTATAAAATTCTTATCTTTAAGTCTAGGAACCAATTTCCAAGTGATATTCTTCTTTATATGTTCTAATTATTCCTACATATCTTTAGTCCAAGATTCATCTCTACATGCGTCATTAGTAGATCTTGGTTCAACTTGAGAAATTAAACAAATTTCATCTCTTAATCTCGATCTTCTCACCATTCCTCTATTTTCATCTCCAATAATTTAATCTTTAGGATGGTTTTTCTTAACATACCTCAGTGTCTTATAAATTTCAGTAGGATCATTTGAGTCATCTTGACATACCTTGATCTCACAGTCAATCTCAAAAGGTTATTCTTGATTTGCAGTAACCTCCTTGATCTCTATAGTTTGGTTACAGTCATATATTCTCTCTTGAATCTATAACTTTTCATCTATCCTCACATTAGCACTTTCAATCATCTTGCTCAATCTTATATTGAAACATTTATAAGATTTTCTTTTAGTGGAATTAATGCAAGGAGGGTATCAAAAATAGGGGCCCAAGGCACTCCCATCTATCCAAACCAACTTGCAGAACAACACATAAGCAACAACACAAAAAGGGAGAGAAGAAACAACAGACCAAATATATTATTTCATCAAACTTATTACATGTCGGGCTCTAAGGCCTTCCCACTTTTGGCCATATAAATTTAGATATTTGTAGAATAATCTTGATAATGCAAGGTCACATACGTGCCATCTAAATGCTAGCCCTTCATCTAATATCTCCAAAACTCCCCTAAATCTAAGAACAAAAAACCAAATATATACAAGAGTCCACCAAAGAGGTCGGTGCATATATCCCAAAGATCCAACATAGGAAATAGAAAACACCTAGATTTAGGTCCACACACATCCCAATGAGAGATCCCACCTTAATTATGCTACAGAAATTAAATGCAGAAGTCAACCAGAACAAGATAAACAACTCGGTAAGAAGCCGACCGAGAAACATGAACAACTGAGTAAAGACCAATTGAGAAAACAAAAAAACTCAGTAAGAAGGTAACTAAGCAATAGAAACAACTCGGTAAGAAAGTAACCACCGAGCAGCAAACAATCACCGAGACCCGTCGGTAAGGCAAGATAGAACAAGTAACCAAGCAACAAAAATTACCGAGCAGCCTCCAACAATCTATAGAACTAAAACAAACATATTTTTGGTTGACTTGGATTTCCAAAGAACCCAAGATTATCCTGCATCAGACACCTAGGTTTGAAAATAAATGATTCTCCAAATCAAGTGTTAGGTACAACCTGAATTGAATCCAACTTACATTGAGAAATCCAAGATGAGTCCTCCAATGGTCTGTTCTTCCATTTTATGAGATATTCCATGTATTATTTTCCTCTTGTACTTCTACCAACTCCTTGTTTCAAAATCTACACAACTTCCTCTATCTATTTCTTAGGATAATCACTCGATACTATCACTTCCCCATCAGGCTCATGATACTCATAAAAATATGAAATATTGAATATAGGTGATATATCCATGTCATCAGGTAATTCTACTTCATAAGCATTTCCACTATCAAATTTTCTCAGTATTTTGTAAGGACCAAATTTCTTCATCTTCAATTTTCCATATGTTCCAATAGGAAATCTTCCTTTCTTCAAATGAACCATAATTGTATCACCAACTTCAAAAGTTTTATGTCTTCTTGATCTATCTGCACTATCCTTGTATTTTTGATAACTTTGCTCCAACTTATGTTTTACATCCTCATGCAATCTCTTCATGAACTCAAAAAATTTCTCTCCTTAATCACTTCTCTTTTCAATCCATCAATATCTCTCAAGTCTGATATACCTCTTAGTTGTGTGCCATTAACAATCTCAAAATGTGTTTTTCCTATACTTCTATTTACTAAACTGTTATATGCAAACTCTGCTTGTGCTAACATCAAATCCCAATTACTCAGCGTGTCTCCAACTAAGCATCTTTTCAATTTACCCAAACTTTGGTTTACAACCTCTATTTGTCCATCAGTTTGTGGATGAAATGCAGAACTATACTTCAAAGCGGTGTCCAAATTCTTCCAAAATGTTTTCCAAAAATAGATAACAAACTTACTGTCTCGGTTAGAGATGATACTCCTCGGTAATCCATGCAATCTAACAATCTCCTTAAAGAAAAGATCTGCTATATGTACTGCATTTGATGTTTTCTTACATGGTATGAAATGTGTCATCTTAGAAAATCTATCGATAAAAAAAAATGGAATTATTACCTCTAGTTGTCCTCGATAAGCCAAGAACAAAATCCATGCTGATATCACTCCAATGTTTCTCAGGAATAGAAATCAGTGTATACAAACTAGTATTCTGACTTACTCCTTTTGCAACTTGTCAAACTCCACAATTTTTCACAAATTTCTGAACATCCTTATACAATTGAGGCCAAAAATACTTCCTTAAGAAAACTCAATGTCTTATCAATACCAAAATGTCTAGCTAAACCACTACTATGTTTTTCCTTTATCAAATTAGTTCTCATTGATCCTCTCGGTATGCACAACTGAATACCTTTGAACAACACATATTATTGAATGAAATAGTCTTCATACTTACTTGGTTGATTTTGAATAGGTGCTCTACACACTCTCCATTGCTCAGAAAAAACCAGGATCATTTTAATACAAATGCTTCATATCATCAAAACCAAGAACTTCAATTCTCATTTTAGTCAACAAAGATCTTCTTCTACTCAATGCATCAACAAATCGGTTAGAAACTCCACTCTTATGCTTTATCACAAATGCGAAAATCTTTAAATAATCTACCCATTTCATATGTCTTAGATTCAACTTATTCGGACTACCCAAATACTGTAAAGCCTTATGATCAGTATACAATAAAAATTCACTCGACATCAAATAATCCATTTCTTCAGGGATTGAACAATAGCATAGAATTCTTGATCATAGATAGAATATTTCCTTTTAGCATCATTCAAATTTTCACTAAATAAAGCAACAGGTTTACCTTCTTGTGTCAACACAACTCCTATTGCACTTCCACTTGCATCACATTCAACTTGAAATACCTTATTGAAATCAGGTAAGGCTAACACAGGAAATTCAACAACCTTCTACTTCAAAGTCTCAAAACTCTTATCAGCTCCATGTGTCCATTTGAATTCTCTTTTATCTCCTCTCATTGTCTTAGTTATAGCATTACAAATATAACTGAAATTTCTGATAAACTTCCTGTAAAAAATTTCCAATCCATGAAATGATCTTACCTCACTAATATTATCATGTGTAGCCCAACTAAGTATAACTTCAACCTTCTCAGGATCCATCTTCCAACCATCAACTAAAATCACAAAGCCTAAATACACAAGTTCTTCTTTCATGAAGGAACACTTTTTCAGATTTATCAACAAATTTCAATCTCTACAATAATTGTCTTATATGCATCAAGTGCTCTTCTCTAGTCTTATTAAATATCAGGATATCATCCAAGTATACAATTACAAATTTATTCAAGAATTTCTTCAAAACCTCATTCATTAACCTCATAAATGTACTCGGTGCATTAGTTAATCCAAAGGGCATAACCAACCACTCATACAAACCTTCTTTTGTCTTGAAAGTAGTCTTCCTCTCATCACCTTCTCTGATTTTGATATGATGATACCCACTCTTCAAATCAATTTTGGTAAAATATTTTTCTCCACTCAAATAATCCATTATATCATCCATCCTCGGTATAGGAAACCTATACTTAACTATGATCTTATTAATTGCTCTTAAATCAGTGCACATTTTCCATTCTCCATTCTTCTTAGGTGCCAATATAGCTGGTACTGCACATGGACTCAAACTTTATCTAATCAAACCCTTGCTCAACAACTCATGAACTTGTCAGTTGAGTTCTTTATTCTCGGTCGGTGTCAACCGGTGTGGTGCCTTATTTGGTAAACTAGCTCCAAGAATCAAATCCATACACTGAATAATATCTCTCATCAGTAGAAAACCATTGGGTACATCATCTAAACTAATCTCCTTGTACTTGGTGAGCAATTTATCAACTTCTGTAGGAATCTTATCTTTTGTGTTATTACTCGGTTTGTTAGGAATAAAATCATAACAACTATCATTTCTTTTCAAATCCTTAACAAACTATCTACCTTTCATTAGACAAACTTTCACAGATGTACATGTCTCATCAATAGATTATTCAACCCAAGGTAACAATATTTGTTTCTTACCATCAACCCAAATAGTATATATATTCACTCTTCCATCATGTATAGCATATCTATCATATTGGCAAGGTCTACCCAACAAAATATGACAACAATCCATTGGCATAATATCACACAACACCTTATCGTAATACTTTCCAATTTTCAGATTCACAAAACATTGTTCACTCACCATTAATGTATTCTCATCCTTGATCCATGAAATCTGATAGGGCTTTAGATGCTTCATTCTTTCCAACTGCAATTTTGTGACCATTTCCTCAAGTGCCAGATTCTCTGAGCTTCCACTATCAACAATTACCTTCCAAAATTTGTCTGCAACTCTACATCTGGTCTTGAACAAACTTTTCCAGATAGGATCTTGCTTATCTTTCTCACTCTAAAGTATCCTTATGATCATTAGATTTCCTTCCTTCTCAAGTTCATTCGGTGACTCTTCTTGCACCAAAGAATTTATGCTACTACTGACTTTCTTACTTTCATGTGTATACTCAAAAGATCTATGTCCTTCTTCACCACAATTATAACAAGTTTCTTGGAACCCTCTTCTGCCATAACCACCTTGGGAGTAGCTACCTCTTCCTTGGAATGAACTTCCACCTTTCCATTCTGTCTTTGCTTTGTCTTGATACATGTCTAAAATTGTCTTTTGTGGTTTAGATCTACTTTTTTCCCCATGAGATCTACCTCTTCCTCTAGGGAATCTGCCACCTCTTCCTCTTTTCCTTTGTTCATATCTTTTGTTCAGTTTCTCCTCAGCTTTTAGGGAAAACTGATATGCCTCTTAAATGCTCTCCATCTTTACCAAGCTGATCTCATCTTGCATAGAAATTCTTAATCCATTTAGATACCTTGCTATTGTTTCAACTTCATCTTCAACATGTACAGATTTGATGTCTAATCTATAAAATTCCTTAGTGTAATCTTTTACCGAGATATATTTTTGCTTCAAACTTTGCATTCTCCTAACTAGGTTAATTTGGTAATCACAAGGTAGAAACTTGCCTTTCAATTTTTTTATCATCTTATCCCATACCTTGATCTTGTCTTTACCCTTCTTCTTTCGATCCAATTGCAAATGCTTCCACCATAAGGATGCATGACCTTTCAACATTATACTTGCAATCTTTACTTTCTTCTCCTCTGATACATTCTCATACTCAAAGTATTATTCCATCTCGGTTATCCAGTCTATCAATTCATCAGAAATAAAATTTCCACTATACTTAGGAGGATTAAACTGAGGTGTGGACTTCAAACTTGTCAAAGCTTGCAGGAATCTCTCTTCTTCCTAATCCATCATAGGTGCAATTGCAAATTCTCCTTACACTTCTTCCAATTCATCATCACTAAAATCTTCAAGATGTCTTCCTTTGCGTTGGGCTATCTCAACAACTTCCAATATTTCAGCCATTTGTCTTAGCATATCAGCTAGACTTGGATCTGAATTTCCTCTCCCATGAACCATCTTGAAACCCTCTGCAATTGTAGGTCAAATCACAATCTTCTATCCCAAAACAATATCAACCACTAGGTTTAGGGGTTACAAGAAGGAACCTAGATCTCAACCTTCACTCTGATACCACCTGATGCAAGGAGGGTATGGAGAGAAGGGGCCCAAGGCACTTCCATATATCCAAACCAACTTGCAGAACAACACATAAGAAACAACATAGAAAGGGAGATAAGAAACAACAGATGAAATATATTATTTCATCAGAATTATTACATGTCGGGATGTAAGGCCTTCCTGGTTTCAGCCATATACTTTCAAATGTTTACTTAATAATCTTGATACATGCGAGGTCACAGACCTACCATCTAAATGATAATCCTTCATCTATTATCTCCAAAACTCCTCTAAATCTAAGAATAGAAAACCAAATATATACAAGAGTCCACCAAAAAGGTTGGCACTCAAATCCAACATAGGAAATAACAAAGACTGAGATTTAGGTCCACACACATCCCAATGAGAGATCCTACATTAATAAAAATACAAAAATTAAATGTAGAAGTCGGCTAGAACAAGATAAAAAAATCAGTAAGAAGTCAACCGAGCAACATGAACAACTTGGTAAAGACCAACTGAGAAACATAAACAACTTAGTAAGAAGGTAACTGAATGAAAGAAACAACTCAGGAAGAAAGTAACCACCAAGTAGCCAATAATCACCAATAACCATCTGTAAAGAAAGACAAAACAAGTAACCGAGGAAAAAAAGTTATCGACCACTTTCCTGAGAAGCCTCCAACAATCTACAGAACAAAAAAAACATATTTTTGGTTGAACAGGATTGGAAAAGAACCCAAGATTCTCTTGCATCAAGAATAACCAAGGAATATCCCTTCATCACTTCTAGCATTAAACTTTCCTATCTCATCATCTCTTTTGATATAGAATTTACTACCAAATATTCTAAAATATTTCATAGTAGGATTATGATTAAACCATAATTCATAAGGAGTCTTACTTGTACCTTCTCTGATCTAAATTCCATTCAAAGTATACACAGTAGTACCAACAACTTCTATCCAATGAATATGTGATACATTTCCTTCCAGCAACATAGTTCTAGCAACATCTAGTGTTGTTTTGTTTCTTCGCTCTGCTATCCCATTCTATTGTGGTGTCCTAGGAGTAGATGTCTATCTATATATTCCATTCTCTTTGCAGTAGGTATTAAAAAAATTAGAATTAAACTCACCACCTCTATCTGATCTCAAACATTTTATCTTTAAGCCCGATTCATTCTCAACTTTTTCTTTGAATATATTGAATTTTTCAAACGCCTCTGATTTCTCTCTTAGACATGTACCCACATCATCCTAGAAAATTCGTCAACAAAAAGTATAAAATACCTTTCACCATAGTAAGATATTATTCTTGTAGGACCACACAGATCTGTATGCACTAAATCCAACGTCCCTTTCACTAAGTAAGATTTTCTTTTAAAATTCCTTCTAGTCTGCTTCCCCATTACACATTCTCTACACATGGTGTTAGATGGTTTCACAATCTTTGGTAGGTATCTAACTGCATTCGTCATACTTGCCTTCACAATATTATAAAAATTCACATGAGAAACGTTTCTATGCCATAACCAAATGTCATCTACCTTCACAAAACAACAAAAATCCTTAGATGTATTTAATTCAAATAAATTACCTCTAGATTTAGTACCGGATGCGATCAAGTTTCCTGACTTACTTTTGATAGAGAATTTACCATCAATGAATTTCAATTGATAACCTTTGTCCACTAGTTGTCAAACACTCAATAAATTATGCTTAAGTCCATCAATAAGTAATACATTGTTAGTAATTGTCTTTCCATCCAAAGAAATAGATCCAACTCCAATGATAAGCTTAGGAGTACTGTCACCAAATCTCACAACACCACCATCATACTTATTTAGTTTAACAAACTTATTTCTATCTCCAGTCATATGATGTGAACAACAACTGTCTATGACCCATTCATATTTATTTTCAACATGTGACACTAAATCTCTTTCTTCATGAATAGGTTTATCATCCTTGATAGAAAAAAATCCAATCTCATCATAATCAGTAGTGTTGAGTGTTGTTTTTACACAAGTCAACTTGCTAGGATCTCAAGATTTGATTTCCTCTCTTAAAAGAATAATGAAGTTATTCCCAAGGTTCTTTGGCGTCGGGTCACAACCTGCTTGGTTTCTCAATTGAAGATAAATGTGAATGTTCATGAGGAGGCCTTTGCTAGTATGTTCAAGACATCAAACTGCAAGATAAATTTAGTACTTTTGGTATTTTCCATTTTAAGAAAGATTGGTGTTTTGAAAGAAAAATGCACTTTTGTATTTTCAAGATGATTACTTTCAAATTTACTACAAAAATTAAAAGAGAAAGGTAACAAGAAATAAATAAAATTGCTGAAATGAAATCCTATGGACATAAACTATTGTAAACCCTTCCTTGTAAATTGAATGGTGGAGAGATTTGGAACCAACCCATGAAGTACAAACTAGACAAAGTCACAATTCTATACCCAATGGAGGTGAGCATTTGGAGGAGGATGAATTCACTCGTGCAAGATATTCAAAATCTATCAAATAGTGAATCCACCAAGATGTGTGCACCCATGAGAAAAATTTATCGTTAATCCCAATAGATGATCCCTTCCACACATTTGTCATAGAAAGGTAGGAAGACCACAACAAACTCCAACTAATGTAAACACAAATTCAAAATACAACAAAACAAAAGGCTCTTTGAAAATAATGAACAATGTATGCACATATTCACCAATTTCGCATAGGTGGTAGAAATTAACAAACCACCAATGAAGCACCAAATGTAGATTTTTATTGCATTAGGAATTCACCCTTATTAAATTGTCTTTGAGTACAATATATAGAGTTTTGATCTACAACTATGAATTTTGAAATTAGGGCATCAGAGAGTCTAAATTAATGAACATAAGATAAAACTAAAAATTTGCTTAAAATAAATTACTGTTAATTGATACTAAACAACTTGCATGGATTTTAAATCCATTTACAATTTGTTTGTACATGAGAGAGGGATCAAACTCATCAAGAAAAGAAAGAGAAAGAAGATAGGGTTTCTTTTGAGAACTTGGATTCTTCTTCTTGATTCTTAGAGTTCTTCCTTGGAATCTTCATATGGAGGTTCTTCTTACGGTGGGAATTGATAGGGGACCCTTAGTCCTTCCAAAAAAAATTCAAGTTAGGCCTCAATCTGATCTAGAGTTCAAATTCCATGCAAAAAGGTGATCTCATTGGAAACACTCAGAATTTTGGCCCCCGACCTCTACTCCAAAGTTTTTAAGTACCCAAAAATGGCTAAGTTTCATACTAACTCTAGAGGTCTAAAAGTTTTGGCCCTTTTGGAGGCTGAAAGGAAGAAAAGACCGAAAGGCTAAAATTATTTCAAGGCCAAAAAGGCCAAAAACTCAGGAGGTCTAAAGGCCAAAAATTGGGAGGCCAAAAGGCCAAATACTATATTAGTCGACGGGGTTGAAAGGCCAAAAATTGAACTTTAGCCTTTTGCAGAAAATAGCCAAGTTTTGAAAACTGTCTTCTCCAAAATGCTAAAGAGGTCTGAGGAGTCAGTTGGGGAAGAATTCAAGATGTGTAGCCCAGAGCCTCTGTATGACTTCTTGCACTTCCTCATAGTTTATATCTTTCCTCTTTACCTTATTGACCTTTCGTTGTTGCTTCTCTTTAAATATAGTCAATTCAGAAGCAAATAACTGGATCTCCTCTTCATGTTTTGACATCCTTAGCATATCTTCTTTTGAATAAAACAACTGTTGTAAGGCCTCCTTGCTATTGATACCTGCCATAATATCCCTAAATTTTTGGACCACTTCTTTTTATGGACGTAAGATATGTTTATCTTCATCCCAGTATAATTAAGTCGAGGTGAATTCTTGTGAAGAAAAGATCTATTTATTCTACCCACTTCAATACCTCCTTCTGCTTTTCCAATATGGAGGCTTGCCATTTTTATAGGCCTTTGGCCATCTGTTTGATCCAGGTCTCGAAGTTGTTGAGCTCTTTTCCCTCATATATCTTTACCAAGATTTGGAAACATTGTTTCTTGATTATTTCTAGGTCTTGGAGGGCGGCTTGCCATTTGCTTATCTTAGAGTCTAAGCCGCTTTCATTCTCCGTCAAGTCTATTAACTTTGTAGGTTCAATCAAAATGACCCTATAAGGTTTAAACACCCATTTTATGGCCCCTTCTCCATATTTCTCAAAGTCACCTTTCCAATCTGCACTTGCTTGGATAAAGGACAGGGTCAAACCTGTTGACAAGTCTAGGGTGTTCCTTTTTTCTAATACCTCTTGTAATGAGGCCTTCGATCATCTTGGATCAATAGGACCAATGATTTTGTGAATGAAATTCTTCAAAGCTTCATTCTATTATGTCAAGGATTTTATGGCTTCCTCATCCTTGCTCATGAACCCTAGAGAATGCTTAAGGCCTAAGGCTTCCAATGTTTTTCTCCCTTCCCTAGTGGGCTCCCCCAAATCTACTTCTTCAAACGTGTAATATTCAGGGGTCACTTGTGTTTGTGAGATGCTAGTAGAAGGAATTGCAACCTGTCCCTTCTAGCAACCCCTAGTGTCTTGGGTAACATAGGATATAGTTCTTGTGGGTATAGTAACCTCTGATTGGTTGAAGGCCTGCACTACATATGCCATACTTGTATCTTCCCCCTCTTCCTCATCTGTATAATTTCTCTTTCTCAGCTAAATCTCTTCAGTAAAACAAGTAGGTTTACTAAATGCAATGACTGGCTCATATGGGATAACATGGAGGATTGAAGCTAAGCTTTGGGATGCTGGAGTTACCTCTTTCTCTAACCCTTTGTCTTTTTCCTTTCCCTATTCACTTTCCCCCTACCCTTCTCATTCTCCCCTTTCATATCCCCTCATATCTTCTTTTGTTTCCCTATCTTTCCCATCCTTTCCTTGGTCCTCTTCTCCTGATGCACTGATCGACACTTCTGTATTGAGGCCACTCATGCTTGCAAATGTGGTTTTGGGGAACAACATGGTTTTCACGCTTACTGACTCTTGGGGAGTGGGGATGAAGCATGGTAAGGGAACAAAGGGTAGTGGAGTAGGTGTTGGCATTGTGAGGGGTGGAGTAGAAGTTGAAGGAGGTGGAGTCAGAATTAGAGTTGGAAGAAAAGGTGGTGAAGTAGGAATAGGTGGTGGGAGAGAGGTTGGTGGAATGAGAATGTGAGGTGGTGGAGTGGTAGTGGGAGTTTCTTTTATGGCTTTATCCCCTATTATGTCTTGGGTTGTTGGGGCATCTTGATTTCTAGGCCTTGGGTCTGTGTTGGAGCTTACCTCTATGATATGCACGTTTGGTGCTAGATTGGTGAACTAAGTGGGAGGTGGAGTGAGGGTCACCTGGGGCTAGAAGATTGATAGAGATCTCATGTCATACCCTATTGTATAATATGGTGTGTCTTTCCCTGGGTCTAAAAATCCCTCTAGACCTTCAAAGTTAGACATCTGGAACTCATATGATCCTAAGGCCTCCAAGGGATTATCTTGTTCTTTAGGATCCTCTTTGTGTTATCTGGTAGTCTCTTTTTCTTTCCTCCTCTGAGATCTTTTCCTTTTGATCATAGGTACCTCTTCTTCTTCTTTTGGATCCTCTTGTACGATTTCCAGTTGTGGAGACACATAAGTTCTCTTCCTTTTATATGTTTTCTTCCCCTTTTCGATGGTAGGAGGAGATTGTCCAGAGGTGGATGCGCCTTCATCTTGTGAAGTCTATGATGATCCTACTAGAGGATCTATTTTCCCAGTCATTCTAGTCTAGGGGGCCTTGTACCTTGGGTTTGAACCATACTCTACTGCATGTTCGTGGCATTAGACTGTGCTTGGTTTCTGTGGTGGTGCTTTGTTGTACATGGGCATGGTAGATTTCTCTCCATGTTGCTTATTCGCCTTATGGGGTGGATCTGTCAATGTATTTACTGGGATTGGATCCATCTTATGAGGCATTTTGATCCATGTTTCATTTGTTTGGAGCACATGCCTATCTCGGAACTCAATGTCATCATTCTTATCCTTGTCAATTTTTGCATTCATGATGGGCTTGTTTTATATTTTATCCATAGTGTAAATGGCCTCCATCACCACATTTGAATCATATACCTAAACCTTGGGGGAATTGGGTTCTTCAAAGCATGTTGTGCAAGGATAAGGGACATCCTACAATAGTCCCTGATTCTAACCTCGTGGTTATCTATACACTTTATCCAGTGGTCTTCAAGATGTGGTTTATGGATGTAGAACTTGCTAATGATATGGATGTATGCACCTATGGGGTCAAAATGGGGCCGAACTGTCTTATATAGTTAAAGTGGACAATCATCCCATTCAAAGACCAAGGACTTGCAAACCTTCATGTATGTTAGGGTGTATGGGCACAAAGAAATAGGGAAATTCCAGCTGTGCTTCTTCTTGTGTTTCATATGTTCATAGGCATCTGCTAGCTGCCTGGACATTTCTATAGTGATTACCCAATCAGACAGATACCTAGGCAACTTCTTCATCTTCAAAGTGGATCCTACTACCCGAATGTATGTGAATGTTCTAAATTGTATATAATAGGCCTCGATGGCCCTCACCTTGGTAGCTACTTCTTCTGACATCCTCTTCATGAAATCACCCTTAATGGATCAGATGATGGCGAAGATGAAGGCATCGTTGACTATCCTATAGTTAGGGATATCCTCTGGCATGTTTTCCCTCTTCATTAGCTTTGGATATACAATGTGGGTCCATGCATTTGATTATTTATGTTCTCCCTCTTGGTGATCTTTGGGTAGTCTTCCCATGCCACTTATAGGTATACTATCTAGGTACTCATATAAAATTTGGGATTATTGTTCACTGCAATAAGTTGTTCATAAAACCTATCACTGATGATGGTGCCCCAATCAAACCTGGCATTATGACCTCTAACCTTTTCTATAAGGAGGATCATCCAATCTTTGAGTTGGATGGACTGGAGTAGTCCATACACTCTGCTTAGTAATGTCACTGCCGCCTAGATATCATCCTTCATATACCCCCTTCTGAGGTCTATTTTATCCAATTTGTTTTTTGCAAGGGGTTGTTTGAGGTAGTTGTCATTGACGATCTCATATGCCTCCTCTCCCTTGTGTTATGCCCTACATATCCATCCCTACATTTTGTTGGCAAAATGTTGGGTCCCCCTTTTTTCTTTTTCCTTGTTTTCTTTTCTTCTTTGTTTCTCTTCCTCCAGGATCCAGTCCCGGAGCATTTCTATTTTGTTTGTGCCAACCGGATTTCAGGACTCTGGGATCCTCTGTCACTACCTCCTCTTTTGTTAGAGGGTGTGGTTGCATGGGATCCCCGGGCCTAAAATCCAGAGGTTTGCCTTTCTCAAGATTTGTAGAAAGTAGCGGTATGTTTTTACCCTAGGGGTATAAATAGAGTTTCACTAGTCATTGTTACATTTACTGCAAACAAATTACCCCAAAGTGATTCAAAGCGATTAGAGAAATTTCAATAGCAGCTAAGTGCAATTTGTTCCCAAAGCTTAAATAGTGCCTGACAGTGACTGAAATTTGTGTGTTCATGGTGATTCGAAGCTGTTCAGTTGCAGAGCACCTCTTGTGCTTGTCCTCCCACATCTCTTGTTTCAAAGGTAGGCCCTTATAGTTCCTCCTCTTTTCTTTCTGGTTTTGTTTTGAGTTTCTTGCATTTTGTTTTTTGTCTCTGTTTCTTGTTTTGTCCTTTTTTATCGCCTCCCATTGGTGCGATGGCTCTTCCAAAGGGTTGTCCGCACTTTATGCAGTTGTAAAGCAATGTAATGCTTGTATATTTTCTGTAAATTTTGTAAATTGTCATTAGTTTAGCTATAAATAAGTTTATTTTTGGGTTTATCTATAAGTTACTCTTCGGCCCTCTGTGCATAGGTGTTTGTACTTTCTGTAGAGTTTTGTATATTCCCCCCATCTGGTGGTGAGATCACCGTGCCCCTCTATGTGTGATCAAATGTCAAGTTCACCCATTTGGTTCTTGCAAATTCAAACTCGACACCTCGCCTGGTCAAGTTTGTAGGCTTTCTCTCTCCTCTGTCATCTCTGGTTTAATGGAGGGTTTAATTCCCCAAATGTGAGCATTCAAAACTAGCCCAAGTGGCATTCATTCCCTCACGTGTTAGGAAATCTATCGCCTTCAATGCCATTACTCTATTTATTTCATGACCACGTGACGCCCCATGTTAGGCTAGTATGGCTAATTGTCAGTTATGTCAATAACGGTCATTTTTCCAGACTTTGGGTCCCTTGTTCCCCTTTGACCTTCACTATATTCACTGCATGAGCCAGAATACATGTAACCCCTGAGCATTGATCAAATTCCAAAGAAATTCATCTTATTTAATATATTTTTGGGGTTTGATGCAAACTAATACCTTTTCAGGAATAGATGCGAGGTGGTGATGAAATCTCTGAAATCCAGAATTCTATTATGTTTTATCTATATTGATGGTTGTCTGGTCTTGCAGGTTGCTGATAAATTCAAAGATCAATCATGTCTGAAGTATCTTCTCCACCTAGGAGTCTGTAACTCCCAACCATGTGGACGCCCAGCTTGTCAAGGTCACCCAGACCTCCAAGTTCTACATGAATTCATATGTCTTGTGGGCACTGGTGCAACAATGACCCATAACCTAGGGTTTACTCACTTTCAGCATCCTCGGGACTGACCTGAGCTAGAATGCTCCATGGGACTATTTCCCATAAATTCAATGGGAGGCCAGTTTCCCTAGTTTTTGTAGAGTAAACAATGCCTTCATTTACTACAACATTCTTACACCCACTCGAGATGTCGGTTACCATCTTTCAAAATTAGCAATGACTCTAGTCAGTTCTTATGGCAACTACTACATCCAATTTCAAAAACACTGTTACATTTGAGTGACCAGATTCTCCGAAAAACCCTACCTATTGCCCAAGCATTGTGGGGATAGGATTATTATTTTGGAATATTGCAGGAAGATCCTGGAGTTGCACACTCTTTTTGGCCTCAAGAAGGTCACCAACATTTCTTTCCCGATCACTTGTGGGAACTACAGTTGTAGCCTTGCAGTGGCGAAAGACGCCGACAACAAATTAAAATGTCTAGGGCTAGAAGAATTTTACTTGGTGTAGAAGAAATTTGATCTGCTGGATAAGATAGCTTCAACATTGCCTTGGGTGTCAGATCCCCACAAGCCTCATATGGAGGATTTTTGGGTAGACTGCCAAGATGATTTTGAAGTTTGGAATTGACACTTTGTCAAGATGACACAAGGTATGATGAAGTGCCTTAAGCTTTAGGCCTTTCCAAAGGACTTTTCAGATACTTGGTCCACAGAACACCTGCATTACAAGGCTCAGGGAGTGGACAAGATGGCCCTCCCTCCAGTGGTTTGAGATACCCTGGAAAGCCCAAAAATTGAAGACATCACCCATGATGTGATTGAACACAGTCATGCATATTTTTTGAAGGTATATATGAAGAACACTCATAGAATTGGCCCATTTTTGTAGGGATCGGCTTCCAGATCCGTAACCTCCAGGAAAAGTGGGGACAAAGGAAAAAGAAAAGTTGATACCCTGACCCAAATTTCATCTATAGTTTCAGTTCCCATGATGGAACAGGGGCACTTTCATCTGGAAGTGTCCCATCAGATGAAGGAGGTATTAAGCACCTAATTTGGCATCCTAGTTACTCCAGAAAAACCTTCCCTCCCTTCTAGTTCCCCTTCCCTTGTAGAACTTATGGTCTGGGCAGCGGGGACAGGAGTGGAGGATGAACGTGTGGCCATTTTGGATGTCGGACCCCCATTGGTGAAAAGGAGAAAGAAGAAAAGAACAAATATCCCTCTGCCAAGGGTAGACATGGATCTTAGGATGGCTAACATCCCTCATGTGGAGATTATCCCAGACTCCCCTAAACCAGAGAATCCCCTAGAGACCTCCCCTCCACATGATGATTTTGACAACATCTTTGGGACTGATGAGATTGTAAATTTATAGGGGGATATCAGAAAGGTGGTGGAAGAGATCGCCGCACAAGAAGTGGAAACAATCCCCAATGAAGGGGAGATACCAGAGAAGGAAGTCTCCATGGAATAGGAAGTCTGGGTAGAAAAATAAAAATAATAGGTGGACATCCCTGATGTTCAAGAGATACCAGTCCCAAGGACCAAAATAGGAGAAAAGAGGCAAGTACAAGATGAGTATCCAACTTTGGCAGAGGGAACTGAACCTTCAAGAGTAACCGTAACCTCGTCCACCATGGTCCAGACACCTCCGCCCACCCAGGGAAGTGTAACCTTTGGCAAGGTGATCCCTGTAATACTACAGTCAGATCCAATTTGGACACCTTTGCCACCTCCAAAAGATAGGCCAATAGAGGAGAATGTCTCGGGAGAGGATGTCGGAGAATAGAAAAAACAACAACATAATGAGGGGGAGAACCCCAAAGATATGGATATTGATTCCACCAATGCTGCTAAGGATGGGGACATTGGGGAAAAAAATATTGATGCCACTAAGGTGGATGGTGCAGGTGATCCTGGGAACAAAGAGAAAGAGTCTGAAGAGACTATAAACATCGGGGATGAACAAAAAAACCTCGGGGAAGACCCAAATAATTAGGCCCTATTAGCAAGACTGCCCCCACCACCACAATGGTTGGTGGAATCAAAGAAGAGAAAGGACCTAGTGGCAGAAAAATCCCATCTCTTCTTGGCTGAGATGATGGCCCAAAGTCAAGGCATCCCCAAGCCGAAGAAGGTCCAGACCCTCCACTCCATTCAGACTAGTTTGGGTAGAGATACAGTCACGGTTATTGTGACCCCTCCCCCAGACAAAGAGGAAGCAACGGTAAGTGTTGCGGAATATATTGTCATAGAGGTACCTTTGGGGAAGAGTGACATGCAGGGTGAATTGGACATACTAAAAGAGGCTAGCTAGGAAATTGAGGTCTGATACAATAAACAAGCCCAAAGACTGAAAGAAGAAAAGGAAAATAATGCAAATATTGTCAGGGTACTAACAGAGCTAGCACATCCATTGACTGCAATTCAATCGGAAGCTTCTACATCTGGAACACCGCTCCCATAGGGTGACATTGATGTGCTTAGGAACATGAAAAAGAAAGCATAGGAAGTGGATGAATGGGTGATGGAGCAAGTAGGAAATTTCCAACATTTCTTAACAACAACACTCCTGAACCTAAATACAGCTGGAAACATCTTGCACCATGTCAAAGGCACCATTTCTCTATGGAGGGAGAAACCAAACAATATGAGGGATGGATGAGCGAGTTAGGAGAACTCATGAACCTCAGAGAGGAACCTATCATGGAGATGGGAATTTTGGGGGAAGGGTCTTTCAATTTTATCTAGGTCCAACACTCCAGACTTGATCTCAAATTGGATATTAGCAAGCAACTAGTAGGAGCCCTGAAAGACAAAGTCTCAGGAGTAGAGTATTCTTTAAAATTATAAAAGGCTTTTGTCACAAGGGTTTCGGGAGTTGATCCCTTCAGCATAGATACATGTACTCTTGTGGATTATGTTGTTTGGAAGTTAGATGAATTAATTGAGTCATGATACCAGTCCACAAAAGAATTTGATGAAGCAAAAATGTCACACTTATCCTGCATGATGCTCTGGGCCCATGATGTAGCAAAGATGGCCACAAAATTTAAGGGAAACGCCTTAGATATGGGCAAGAAATTGGAGGCAGCCAAGTTCCTCCAGGAATGTATCAAAGACATTGACAAAGAGGGAATTCCCTAGCTTTTGGAAGCATTAAAAACATACAAGGAACAATAAAGTTCTCCCGAGTTTGGAGATTTTCACCAGCAGGGCGCAAGTTCACAAATTCATTATTCTTTGAGTGTAAGCTCTCAGACCCTAGAATTTTGGGTCCAAAGTTTTGTATTCTTTTGCAGTGATCCACGTCTAGGTTCCTTAGAGCCAACCAATCATTGTCAGGTAGTTAATAAGGGGTCAGTAGGTAGGTGATCCTGATAAGGCATTTTAGACAAAAGAGATGGCTCTGACAGGCGATTCTCTCAAGGCGCCGCTCCCGCATTTACTACCTGGTGCATTGAAGATAGTGAGAAACAATTTGCATTTATGAGGCATGTTGCCTCGAATACCAGGAAGATTAGATTTCCTCTATAAATACCCTGACACTCTTCTCTATGCTAATTCTTCCATATTTCTCTTTTTGTCTTCTTCCTCTGTCTTGTCAAACCTCTGCTCTTTTTGAGGTGATTGTAACTAGTGTAGGTAGTACCAGCCACCAGATAATGTATTTTATGAGTTGAGTGTATAGTTAGATTAGGTTAATTTTAGGGAAAACTATGTGTATAAATAAGAAGTCTGACCTCATAACAAGGGTCGGAAAAATTGATGATTTTGTAGTCTAGCAAGTAATAGAAGATAGCTTTTCATTTTCATTAGTTGCATGAGCTCAATGCTTAGTTGTTCTTGATAGAATAGAATTCTCCCTTCGATCCATGATTGTATCTACAAGTGAAGCTAGAAACCTTTGAGTTAATGAAGAAGGAGGAACACCTTATGACTACTCGTTATGTGTTGTTCTAATTTTGGAGTTCACAAACATCTTTTGTGTTGTATGTTTCTAATTTCCTTTGCTCTAATGTTCATTTAGATTAATGATCTCATTTTCCCTTGCTATTGAATATGTATGAATTGTTGGTTCTGTATGTATCTAGTATTTAGTATAGTTCTTACATTGGAGCATTATTGATATTTGAAATATGTTGCATAACTATAAGTAGAAGTAACAAATTCTAACTCTGGTATATCTTTTGCAATTTATTTGGTAAACATAACATGCGTGCAGGAAACCTCGACCCATTACTGGAATCTCTAAGGAAGACAAGTAAAACCAACTATCCCCCCGAACAAACAGTGACCTACCCAACTTGGCTCCCTGCACCATCAAGACCTGACACCTAGGTGCTTGAAGGCCTAGAGAATTTATTCTCTGGAAAACCTTTACAGGCATAGTTGGCCACTACCCTAGTACCCAGTGATAATTTATCACTGTTGGCAGAACTGGTCACAAAGTCCCGTCAACAGAAACTGGCGCTAGAAGGAGGGCATGAGCTCATCTCCCTCAGAAGATTTCAATTTTACACCGCCCGAGGGTTCTCCAAGAAGTAGTTTTAGGAGCCAGAGTTTCCATGGAGTAGGGTCTTCACCCTTAATTTTTGACAGAATCCTTCATTTAGCCCCAAATCCTGGTGAGTTTGTAGAACTTAGACCTCCTGTCTGAAAGAGTAGGACCCAAAAAACCAAACAACCAGCCAAATTTATCTAGGGATTTGCTACACACCAGAATACCAAACTTACTCAAATAATACCAAGGACTAACATTCAACCCAACCAACATCAAACAACCCCGATTGCAAATTACATTAGTAACACCGAGTCCCCAATGGGACAGTTCCCCAGTGCCACCAATGATCTCCCTCTGCACCCGAAGAAGATCTGTCCCAAATATGAGCATCTAGGCCCACAAACCATAGAAGAACACCTCTAGGCCTATAAGGATGCCATGAACTGACACCGAATACAATATCAAGATGTTGTAACCTGAATGTTCCCTCTATCCTTAGGATAGAATGAGTTAAACTCATACCTCAACTTACCAGCCAACTCCATTAATAGTTGGCAGGATATGGTAGACACCTTCCTGGTGGCCTTCCGCATTCACGTGGACCCGACATGGTCCCAGAGCTAGTTTATCTCTATCAAGAAGGAACCAAATGAACCCCTCACCACATTCAACCATTGGTTCCAATGTGCCTTGAAGTGGTGCACAAAACCCATTACCCCATCCACTGACGTAACCATCTAGACATACCAGAATTCTATGGACCCCATTGTTTCCACTCTCCTATGGAGAACCACTACTGCCAATGACCGCGATACTCTGGTGAAGGTTTACAACCTAGCCCTGGAGTTGTCATGCGGTTTGAGAAAAGCTCCCGACAGGATTGGACAGAGCCTACCATTCAACATGATACCCAGCTGAACTCCTTATGCTAGGGGATACAACCCCAATCTGATAATGGGTGCCCAACGATGGCCATGGGCCCACCGCTAATAGACCAGTAGGCCCGATACATTTATCCATCACAAGCCCAGAGAATACTGAGTCTGGAGTTTGTTCCTTGGAATCAGCCACATCAGATGCAACAACCCTTAATGCAACCCTTTGGAGTACCTTTCTTCCAGTCATTCATGATTGGAGGATTTCCATCCTCAACACTGGGAGATGCTACCACCTTCCCCGAGAACCCACCACAACAACTGTCACACTTTGACACAACTACCCAGTTGTCCGCCGAGGTTGAATCCCTCCAGCAATTGGTGTCCTCTCTGACAATAGACATGGGACAGCTGAAGGTTGGGTCTTTCGCACCTCACAACTCCAATTCCTAGAGAGGGGATATTTTCTCTGGACAATGAAACACCAACTCTGGAGGTTGGATCTACAACAATGGGCCACGACCCAATCAACAACAATGGAACAACAATGAAAATACCAGAGGTCCTCCTCTAGACCAAGATACCAATTAGGTGGTATTGGACCTATTCATTCTGCACAGATTGCAAAATTCCACCCCTTGACCATGTGGTGTATATTGCATGACATCTACTCTCATTTTGAGGTGAACTACGCCACACCAGAGAAGATCATCATGATCTCCCAGTCGAACAGAAAACAACCTGTCGATCTTACTCCCCTATAACCACCCACATTGGAGCCTCCCCACACTGCCTTTACATGTGAGACTATCTTCTTCAGGATAAAATAAGAGGATGAAGAAGAACCCAAATTTTAGGGGTTCTTTGATGAATCTATCCTAGCCTTTGAGACCAATGCCTTCACCAGCCCGCGGACTGATGCAGAGGGTTTGGTACTCTAGTGTTTTCTTCACTCAAAATGCTTCTTTCTCTATCCTAACCATCCAATGGTTACCTCTTTTTGGATTCTCCTCCAATTAGGATCTCCAAGACCCTCACTATCAACTTCTCCTCCAAGGTATAGTTGATCTTTGGAAGATTCCAAAGTTTCTAGGCTTAACTAGTCCAACTAGTTCCCTAAATTCCTAGTCTTCTTCACTAGATTTCCTCCTAGAATCCCAAACCCTTTCTTAGGATCTTCCCATACATTCTCTTAGACTCCTGTCTATCTTCTTGGCCCATCAAAGGTCATTCTAAACCCTTTCCCATACTTCTAGATACCTTACCAATCCAATTGGTCTCAATCTCACTAGGAGGCCTAATTGCCTAATTCCTAGTAGGTCTAAATTCACTATTTTTGGGCTATTTCTCCCAAATTATCCAAATGACTCCACAAAAGACCTTGAAAATATTCAAGGTATCTATGAACACTATCAAAATCCAAATTCGTAACTTCTTGATGCACCCATAACCCTAGTTTCAACTAGGCCCTAGTTTTTAGCCTATTATTTAGGCCTCTGGACCAGTTAGCATAAACAATTGTCAAATTGATCTCCAAACTGTGATTCACCTCCTTCCACCTTTGAATCCTTTTAGGATAATATCTAGGGCATCTAAAAATTCCACTAAGTCTTTTCCCAAATTTCATGGGTGCTCGAACCAATTCCTTCTTCACCCTATCCTGGCTCACCTATATTCAATAGTCAGCCATAGGGCTTCCCATTTGGTGTAGGAAATCCATTGCACCTACAAAAATGGAAACAAAAACCATATCTATAGAATATAACCCTACTTACCCCATGTTTTTAGTCAATTCCACCTCTGGGTTCTTAGGTTAGATCCATTTCTAACTAAACAACACTGTAATGTCACTTGCAGACCAGTGACTTTTAAAAATCTCTAAATTCACACTACAAGAACTTGAAAACAAACTATCTATTTCATATGAAAGATAATTGAAATAAATACACCCCCATGGGGTCTGATCTTTTATGTCAATCCATACACAACCATACAATAGCAAAAGAACAATGCAGATTACAAGAATGCAGTCTCAGACATCCGTACAGAAGTACCAAAAACAAATGTTGCAATCCAAAATTTCATTAACCATCTCAAATCATCAAATCCATGCTCATATACCGATCATGGGAAGTTACAACTTCTCTAATTTCATTTTGTCCATTTCTTGCAAAAGTTGCTTGAGCAACTTTTTGCATTTTGAGCATTTTGACTCATTTTTTCAACTCGATGGATGAGTTTGAATTTCATGACCTTGGGTAAGATATGTAAGGTCTTAAAACACACATTAAACCCAAATTACATCAAAATAGAAACTTTCACTAATTTAGGCCAAAATGACCCTAAATCACCTAATGAGCACTATTGGCTCTTACAGTCCTAAAGTTAAACAACATTGTATCCAACCTATTGGATCCTATGACAAACCACACAACAAAACCTAATCCAACCAAAAAACACACTAAAACATCAAAATGGAGAGGTTCCTTGCACCACAGACTCCCTACAACACTCAGAGTTAGGATGGCAAAGGGTCAACATACATGTCAATGCCTCCCAAGAATACCCCTCCCCAGGAAAACACAACTGATCACTCCTTCCCTCCAAAAGGACCTAGCTCCAATCAAGCCTGGGATCTGTACAAGGGAAGTCAACTTTACCTGGGGGGACGGTTTGACATCACTAAGGCATTAGAGAACACCACCATGTCCATGACCTTGATGAAGGTTTTGCTGAACTATCCTAAGAAGAAGTCCCTTCTAAAGCTCTTGGGAAACCCAAAAGCCGTCATTCATCCACAAAATATTGTTGCATTTGATGATGCCAAATTGAATGTTTTATGGGGAAACATAGAGGATCCTCCCTTCCTATTAGGCTTGAACATTCAAGGGAAGAATCTATACAAATTCCTGGTAGATTTCATTGCTTCGGGCAACGTCATGCCTTTATCGATATGCCAAAAACTTGGACTCATTCCCACTCCATCCAAAGGTGCAGTAGTCCAGCTGGACAAAACTATTGTAAAAATGGTGGGTGAGCTGAAAAATGTCCAGATTCAGCTCATCCAAGACCCCCAAATATCGAGCACAATAGACGTACAAGTGGTGGACATCCTCGAAACCTATGGAATGTTATTAAATCAAAATTGGTCTAAGGCCCTTAATGGGTGTTTCTCTATGAACTTCTCCCACTTATGGCTCCCCTAGAAGGGGAAATCAAATCAAATCCGGGTGGAGAGTGAACCTAGGATGAAGTAGACACTCACCAAAGTTAGGAGGGTAAATGAAGTCTGTTTCTCTAAATCTTCCTCCAAGGTATGCTGACCACTGGAGATCATAACATTTGAATTTACTCCTGGGGAGGATCCAATAGTCGCTTAGAGGATTTGGGACCTGGATGAGAAATTGAGGGGTGAGGTAGACTCACAAGGTAACATGGAAACTCTGGCCACACTTTTGTCTGGCACTTGGTTCTGTTTCTCTAAATCTTCCCCCACGGTATGCTGACCACTGCAGATCATAACATTTGATTTTACTCCTAGGGAGGATCCAATAGTCGCTTAGAGGATTTGGGACCTGGATGAGAAATTGAGGGGTTAGGTAGACTCACAAGGTAACATGGAAACTCTGGCCACACTCTTGTCTGGCACTTGGTACTAGGTACATTACCAGAAACATTCCAAACTGGAGTGTGAGCCTTGTATCGCCACTGCTACCCGCTATATCAACGCCCTCTAGGAGAAAGAACATAAATCCAATTTTCCTAGACCAAGTGAGCCATCTGGCGGTACACCAAAGGTGTCGCCTATCCAAGAACCCAAATTAGAGGATTCTCTGGAGGAAAACCTCACTCACGCACCATCAAAACTGGAGAAATCACCTCCCCACCCTCCCAAAATCAATCCAAATGCCACTTCACCTTCCCAGCCCCAGAAAATGAACAATGACTTGTAGATCCTGAAGTTTGTTGGATCCCAGTCTAAACAAGGCTACGGGGCCAGAGTGGAACTAATCAACCCTTAGGGAGAATCCTTCCTTGCATCCTACAGGTTGCAGTTTAACTGCACCAATAATGTCACGGAGTATGAGGCCTTGGTTCTCAAACTCCTGTTCACATTGAGAAAAGGGATCACCGGCCTCCGAGCAATGAGTGATTCAGAGTTGATAGTGAAATAGATTTGGAGCCAATACACATGTCACAACAAAATGTTGGCCACATACCACAACCAGGCATGAAGCCCAAGTGAATACTTTGATGCTTTTGGCGTCGATCTTATTCCCCAGAAATGTAACTATGTTCTGAATGCCCTTGTTGTTTCCGCCAGCACCCTTGAGCCGATGGCTGACTCCCGACTTCTAAAGTTTTCTATTGAAATTGTCCCCACCCAGTCCATCCCAGATAATATCACTCACTTTCAATTTTTTGAGGATGACTAACATATTTTGGCCTTCATGGCCAATGTTGGCATCTTCAAAGATCAGATAGTGGAAGAAATTGACCATGACAATACTGGGCAGGGTGAAGAATACAAGGGGATTATCGACCTACCCACCAACACCATCCCTAAGGGTATGATAGCTCTTGAACACATCTTTGATTTGGACCTTGGGGCTGAGATAAGATATCATCCTCCTCTGAGTGAGGAAAATTCAAAAAAGTCAACATTGGCAAGGCTGATGAAGAAAAATTTGTACACATTGGTACCTCTTTCTCCCCAGAGGAGAAGGAGAAGATTCTCGCAGTTCTCCAAGAATAAATTAACATTATTTCATGGGGGTATGAAGATCTTTAGACCTATGACACATCCATCATGACTCATACTATCCCACTAAAACCAGATGCCAAGCCCTTCCAGAAAAAGAAGAGACCGATAAACCGATTGACCGAACCTCTAATTCATCAGGAGGTTCAGAAACTACTATCATGCCAGATTATCTTTCCTATCTAACACACAACATGGGTTGCCAACCTCATCCCTGTGTGAAAGAAGAACTATGAGATCCGCCTATGTGTGGATTTTCACAATTTGAACAAGGCATCCAAGATGGACAATCACCCTCTCCCTTCATTGGATGAGGTATTACAAATTGTTAACGGTTCCCAAATGATGTCCTTCTTGGATGGGTACTCTGGATATAACCAGGTTATGGTTAAAATCAAAGATAGAGATAAAACAATGTTCACCACCAAGTGGGGAATGTTTGCATATCAGAGAATGCCCTTTGGCCTCATCAACACAGGGGCCACATTTTAAAAGGCTATGGACATTAGAGGGCTGGGTAAATAAATGCATAATCATCTATATTGATGATTTAATAGTCTTTTCCTAGGATAGGTGTGATCATTCCACCCACCTCGCCTAGATTTGTGAGAGATGTTGCTAGTATGGTATCTCCCTCAACCCAAAGAAATGCATATTTGAGGTCACAGAAGGGAAGTTTCTCAGGCATATAGTCTCCGAGAAGGGGATATCTATTGACCCTGTGAGAGTTGAGGCACTACTCAACTTACAAATGCCTGGCAGTAAAAAGGAAATGAGATCTTTCTTTGAAAAGATAAAATTTGTCCAGTGGTTCATCACTGGATTCACCAAGATTGTTAGGCCACTCAATGACATGATGAAGAAATATACCAAGATTGAGTGGAGTCCTGAAGTGAAGCGAGCATTTTCTCAGATCAAGCAAACCATAGTGGAGGCACTAGTCCTGGTGAGTCCAGACTATTCCCTCCCATTCCACATCTACTCCTTCGCTTCACCACATTCTGCAGTGTTAGTCCTAACCTAGAAAGTTGAAGTGGAAGAATGACCAATTTCTTTCATGAGCTCCCCCTTAAAAAACACTGAAGTCTGATATTCACCTTTAGAAAAGCAGGCTTTTTCTCTAGTCCGGGCTGTGAAGAAATTATGACACTATATTCTCAGGAGCAAAGTGCATAATATCATTTCAGACCAGGCTGTTAAATCTTTACTACTACAAAGTGAACTGGGCAAACTCTGGGGGAAATGGATGGCCATATTCCAAGAATATTATCTAGAGATGCAACCAATGAAGATAGTCTGAAGCCAGGGACTATGTAGAGTGATGGAAGAAGTAACTCCAAGCATTGAATGCAAAACTTACATGGTGGAGTCCATCACTCAGGATCTCTGGTATACTAACCTGGTACACCTGCTGCTCAATAATAGGTGCCTAGAGGGGCTTCCCCCAAACAAAAATCGTGCCCTGTGACTGAAAAGTGCACATTTCATGATAAAAAATGGAATTCTTTTTCACAAGAATTTCAAAGGGATTTACCTCCGGTGCATAGATAAGGACCAAGCTGCCAAAATGATAGAAGAATTCCATGGGAAGTTTAGGAATGTACATGGCTCAACTATTTCCACTCCCCACTAGATTCTTTGGGCTGGATACTACTGGTAATTCATCTTCAAAGACGTCTAAACTCATGTGAGGAAGTGCCATTCTTTCCAAACCATAACCCACCATGAGTGAAACCCGGCCATGCCTTTGCAGCCAGTCTTTGAAGTTTGACCCTTCACCCAATGGGCATTCAATTTTATTGGGGAAGTCAACTCCAACTCCACCAACCACCGATATATCCTGACTACTACTGACTACTGTACTTTGTGTTCTAAAGCAATTCCATGCAAGAATTACAAGATAGATGTAGTTATCAAATTCTTGGAAGAAAACATAGTCACCAGATTCGGAATGCCCTTCGCTATAGTTTGTGACAACGGTCTGGCATTTTCTTCATCATAGTTACTAGAATGGACCTATGAAAGGAAGATCACCTTGAATTTATCCAACAACTATTACCCCCAGGGTAATGGTGTGGCTGAATCTACCAATAAAAATCTGCTAGAGGTGATCAAACATTTGCTAGAACAGAACCCCCGAGATTGTCACCAAAATCTTAGGTTTGCTCTTTGGGTGGGCTGTATTAGAATCAAGGAAGCCCTGGGGACTTCCCCATTTCATCTAGTTTATGGCCAGAATCCTACATTCCCTATAAAATTACAAATCCCAATTTTATAGTTTATGCAGGAATTTAGCAACCGGGACAACATTGTGGAGGTTTGACTCTTGAACCTAGTGAGAATGGAGGAAAAAAAAGACGCGGTATTGGAACATTTTGCATGTCATCAAGCAGGCATTAAGTGATGGTTTGATCAGAGAGCCCAATATAAATCCTTTCAAGTCTTAGACCTGGTCCTTTTGTGGGACAAGGCCTGAGAGAATAAAGGAAAGCACATCGAATTTCAAAGGCTTTGGCTCAGACCATATCTGATTTCTGATATTTGTGGGGCTAATACTTATCACCTCAATACCATGACCAGAGAAGCCGTTCCATTTCCCGTCAATGGATAGTTCCTCAAGCACTACTTCGAATGAGGCAGGGGGTAAGTTTTTCCAAATTTGTATTATATGTAAAGGTTTTCCCGCTTGTAAATGTCTTTCTCGGTACTCCTCTGGAGTGCCTTGTCCTTGTAAGTAGTTTGTTGGTAGTCTTTTAAGACTGCCTTCTTTTTTCTTTTTTTCTTTTTGTTTGGCATCTTTCTTTTTGGGTTCTCAGCATGTTTCCCTCTGCTTGTAGATAGGTATCCTTCGCATGATATCTAGTCACTGGAATGGTACCTTGCACATTTTGGGTATTCCAAAATCTATTGTTAGCATGGTGGAATTTATCCACACTCTGGAGTTATTTTGTACATATGGTAAAAGGTTATGGGTTATCTTCATTTGATTCATATCTTGAAAGTATCGACATCAGTTAAAATAAAATCCAAGAAGCAAGTAATTTCATGGTCCTTAAGGGAATATCGGTTGCACTGGTTGTTGACCAAGTCTGAGAATCATAAAAATATCCCAGGTCTAGAATGTCTCTCCTATTCAAAAAATTAAAATAGATGGTAAGGTGAAAGAAGTATCGCCATAGAAATTAGCTAAGCTTAAAGGTTCACGGTGAAAGAAGTACCGCCTTCCCCATCTTCAGAAGAAAAGAAAAGAAAAAATGAAGAATAGAGAATTCTGGTTTCCAGGAGATCATGCAGGATGTAATGATTTTGGTTCAATGTATTCAGTGCCTCTTCTCTATTTCTCCCGGAAGTCATCGACTTGATTTTATTTCAAAGCACACACTTCACAACTGATGAAAGATTGAAGGATTGAATCAATGATGAGTTGGATTTTCTAAGACACCTCGCACCTTGAAAGAAGAATACTCCAAGTAAAGGTAGGTTCTAGTTTTTCTAACCAGAGATTGTGTAGTTCTCAAATGCGCTAAGGCATTCATCCCAGTGAGTCGCCATTTGTTATGCCCTGCATACTCATCCCTATATTTTGTTGGCAAAATGTTAGGTACCCCTTTTTGCTTTTGCCTTGTTTTCTTTTCTTCTTGGTTTCTCTTCCTCCGAGACCCGGTCCTAGAGAATTTTTGTTTTGTTTGTGCCAGCCGGATTTTCAGACTCTGAGATCCTCTATCTCTACCTCCTCTTTTGTTAGAGGGTGTGGTTGCATGGGATCCCTGGGCCCAGAATCTAGAGGTTTTCCTTTCTCAGGATTTGTGGAAAGAAGTGGTATGTTTTTACCCTAGGGGTATAAATAGAGTTTCACCAGTCATTGTTACATTTACCATAAACAAATTACCCCAAAGCGATTCAAAGCGATTAGAGTAATTTCAATAGCAGCTAAGTGCAATTTTTTTCCAAATCTTAAATAGTGCCTGATAGTAAGTGAAAGTTGTGTGTTCGTGGTGATTTGAAGCCATTTAGTTGTAGAGCACCTCTCGTGCTTTTCCTCCCACATCTCTCATTTCTAAGGTAGGCCCTTCTGGTTCCTCCTTTTTTCTTTCTGGTTTTGTTTTGAGTTTCTTGCATTTTTTTTTGTCTCTGTTTCCCATTCCATCCTTTATTGTCACCTCCTGTTGGTGGGATGGTTCTACCAAAGGGTTGTCTTCCCTTTGTGCAGTTGTAAAGAAATATAATGCTTGTATTTTTTTGTTAATTTTGTAAATTGTTGTTAGTTTAGCTGTAAATAAGTTTGTTTTTGGGTTTGTTTGCAAGTTTCTCTTTGGCCCTTTGTACATAGGTGTTTCTAGTTTCTGTAGAATTCTTTATATTCCCCCCATCTACTGGTGAGCTCACTGTGCTCCTCTATGTGTGATCAAATGTTGAGCTCGCCCATCTGGTTCTTGCAAATTTGAACTCTGCACCTCACCTAGTTGAGTTGGCAGGCTTTCTCTCTCCTCCGTCATCTCCATTTTAATGGCAGGTTTAATTCCCCACATGCAAGCATTCAAAACCGGCCCAAGTGGCATTCATTCCCTTGCATGTTAGGATAGTTTTTTCCTTCAATGTCATTACTCCCTTTATTGCATGATCACGTGACACCCCATGTCAGCCTAGTATGGCTAATTGTTGATCATGTCGATAACGGTCAGTTTTATGGACTTTGGATCCCTTGTTCACATTTGACCTTCACTTCATTCACCACATGATCTAGAATCCCTCATACCCCCAAGCATTGATCAATTTCCAAAGAAAGTCATCTCATTTAATATATTTTTCGGGTTTGATACAAAATAACACCTTTTCAGGAATAGATGTGAGGCGGTGATGAAATCTCTAGAATTCCAAATTCTATTACATCTTATCTAAATTGACGGTTGTCTGATCTTGTAGGTTGCTAATAAATTTATAGATCAATCATGTCTGAAGCATCTTCTCCACCTGGGAGTCTGGAACTCCCAACAACTTCAACTAGGGCAGCTGGTAGGACCAAGGTCGAGAAGGCCTTAGAAAAGCTTCCACTAACTACAAAATATTTGAAGGAAGAAACTATTCTGGGATCTAAAGTAGATTCCAAGTTATAGATGATCACCGACACAAGTGTCAAAGCATGGGCCGAATTGCAGGCCTTGAGTAAAATGATGTTCATTCAGTGCAAGGTCAGAGATTTGATGGCACTAAATGTAGCAGCCCCCGGAATCCTCAAATTCGCTTGCTTCCCCTGCTCAGTGTAGGCTCCAGAGCTTATTCTTACATTGGTGGAACACTACAACACAATTGTATGGGCTGTCATGCTTACCGCTCCTCTTCCCTCGGGCTACCCAATGCCTTTAGTGTCTCTAGACACTGCAACATTTTCTTTGGAACTAGGGATCCCCCCACTAATACATTAGGGGTCAATTTGCGACGGCAGGCAAATGCAATGTGTTTTTGGCTTTTTTTTTTCAATTATAGCCCGACGACGTCGCAATTGCGACGACAGCGGGATATAAGAGAAAAAAAAAG
>MU225083.1:4668482-4685960 GCA_018584345.1 Thuja plicata | reverse complement strand
TTCAGATTGGATCTTGCTTTGCGGAAACAACATATCAAAGCTTTGTGGTCTTTAGGGGCAAATGTAGGGTTTTATAAACTTTATTCCATGTTTTAGGCCCGTTTAACCCTTGTTCTTCCAACAATTTTCTCGTATTTTTGCGTGCAGAGGCTGCATCACAATTTTTTATGGCAAACTTGTTGAGTTTTGGATTATACTCACCAAAAACCTCATTATTGGAGACTCGGGAGTTAAACTTGCAAATACTTGCTTGGCTTCTAATTTGTGAGTACTAAGAAACTCGGTGAGTACTCACAAAGTTTTCCAACCATAGAAACTGCCATGGAAACCGAACATCAGAGTATTATGAAAAAATATGACTACCTTGTGCAGAGCTCATATTTTAGAGGATTCTATTTGAAGCCCCACCAATAATATTGAATAATAAACAAATAATTTTTTTTTTTTTTTTACTTTGTAACTGTCGCAATTGCGACGTCAACCCCCTGAATTGCGACGGGGATGCTGTAGCGGCGACGCCAAACGCCCGTCGCAATTGCATTGGGATACGTCGCAATTGTGACATCAGCCAAGGGTATTGCGATGGGGTTGCTGTAGTGGCGACGCCAAAATCCTTTCGCAATTGCATTGGGATCCGTTGCAATTGTGACGCATTCCACAAGAATTATGGCCAGATGATGCCAGAATAAAGTGGCAGTATAGCGATGGATAGCTGTCGTAATTGTGATGGGTGATGACAGACGTCGTAATTTGTGACTGAAAACAAGGGACATCTACTACTGTCGCACTGGAGACACATGGCTGTCGTAATTGCGACACATAGCCATCGCAAAATGATGCCAAATGTATTAGTGCCTAGTTTTCCAATTCTAATGTTATCACCCAGGCCTTGGCACTACATGAGTTCAAGAAGGTTCCGCAGATGGCTCGACAATACCTCAACTCCAATTGGCTCAAGACCCCGAGGAAAGATTATAGAAAGATGAATTTGGAGATCCTCCGCATAGAATTCAAGGAAAGCATACAAATGGGGATCATCTCCTTATACAGGGTCTTCAGAGAATCCCATACCCGAGAATCTTTGGCATGGATGTATTACTTTTTGTTTGACATCACCTTTGCTGAACAAACTTTTGATTGGACGACTATTATTTCCAATCGTGTGGACACCAAGCTTGTCAAGGTCACCCAGACCTCCAAGTTCTACATGACTTCATATGTCTTGTGGACATTGTCATAGAAACGACCCATAACTTGGGGTTTACTCATTGTCAGCGTCCTTGGGACCGGCCTGGGCCAGAATGCTCTATGAGACCATTTCCCACAAATTCAAAGGGAGGCCAGTTTCCCTAGTTTTTGTAGAGTAAACGATGCCTTCGTTTACTACAACATTCTTACACCCACTCGGGATGTCGGTTACTATGTGTGTACACTTGTGCACCTGTTATTTGCAACACAACACTTCAATAAGTCATTCTGTTAGTGAGAAACAAGGGTTAATGAGCATATAAACCATAACATCAACTTATTGCTTTCTAACTAGGATGAGTGTAACAAATAACATAAAAGCCCTCAGATTATGCTAAATACCAGTGACATAAACAACCTAGCATGAAAGATTTAATTTAAAAACAACTATTTAACTATTTAGCATGCATATTACTCTAAAATGGACATTATAAACACATGAGAAAGTGACTAATGGAGTGTGTATGAAGCTAGGAAGTAATGGGTAGCATAACAATTCTTTGATATTCCTTCAAAATCTTGGCATTACAACACTACAATTCAAAATTTTAGGCTTATTATGAGCTCTAAATCTCTTCAATTTATAGAGGAATGGGAGAGAGAGAGAAAGGGGAGATAAGGTTCATTAATAGAGCCCCTAAGGTCATTAATGAGATGTAAGAGCCATTAATGCCTTGGGCATTAATGAGGGATGGGCAAGAAGGAATATCCATTAATGGATCATTAATGAACTTGATTTAAGAGGTATGGAAGGGTGTGAGACTCAACTTGGCAAGTTGGTCCCTTAGGAAAGTCATGCTTGAGAAAGTTTACTTTCTCAAGTGGGTTGAGTTGTTAATCATTTCTTAATGGAATGTGACAACATTAGGAGGTGGGTTAGGGTAGAATTTAGGATTAGGATTAGATTAGCAAGGGTGGAATAGGTTGAGATGGGTTAGAACCCAATGTAGAAGTGGTTGAGATAGGTTAGGTTGGGGTTTAAGGGAATATAAATGAAATGAATTATACTTATTTAATTCATTTAAAATATAGGATTTAATTATTTAAGCATTTTATTGCTTTTTAATAATTAAGGCGACTATAGCCATTTTGATTAAATTAAATAGGCTAGGGGAATGGGTTAATTACAAGTGGATAATTGATTAAGGGGTTTATTTAATTCCTTTATAATTAAATACTATAGCCATATTTGATTTTGATTTGATTTAATTGGTTTAAATTGATTTGAATTGTATGGCTATAATAGTTAATATAATTCAGTGATAAAAATCACCTAGGACATTAAATTTGATTTAAAAATGAATTATGCCAAAGTAACATTGTCATGACATAATTGGGGGTATGATCACACTTAGGGAAAGTAGGGTCTATAGTCGAAACAAACCAAATTTAGGTGGTTACATTTGCCCCTCTTTGAATTGATGTACAAGTAGCGCATTGATTCAAAGAAAGTTTTTGATTTTGACTTTAGAAAGATTGAGAATTCCGTTCTTGGTTGTCAAACAAAATGTTGATGAGATTAGTCTCACACTTGATCAAACTAAACTGATAGAAATTGATTTTGAACTTGATTGTCATTCAAAGATCAATAAAAGATTTTAAAGATACCAATTCTGAACTTGGTTGTCGTCCAAAGATTGGTAATACTGATTCTGAACTTGGTTGTCCTTCAAAAAGCCAGTATGAAGCTTCCAGGAGCTTAGTAAGAATCTTTTAAAATGAGGAAATGCAAGATATCCAACTTATGAGAACCAAAGCTTTCTATCCAACAGTTCTGACTTTAGTCAAGGAAACTGTTATGCCCCTAGTTTGTTTGATAACAAAGTCATTTTAATGCTATTTTGAGCAAAAAATTGATTGATGATAGTGTGATCATGCCCCCTCGGGAATGAAATTGAAGGAAAAGAAATAAATCCCTCAGTTTGAAATGTTGTATCACTTGCAGGAAGCAGGTAGGAGAAGAAAGAATGGAGTAGAAGAAGTGGGAAAAGATGGTGTATTTAAAAAAAAAAACACGATTATCAATTTAATTACGTGAAAATATGAGTGATGAGATTGATAAAATGATGTTAGACCAAGATTTATGATAAAATGTGTAGTCTAACAGATTGGTGGAACAAATGAAGCAAATTTGTAATTTTTGAAATTATCGTAAGAATGGTACTGTGCTTCTGAAAATATTGTATACACCTTTGATTTGGTTCCTGATTGATCAAAATGAGAACATAAATGTAATTGTAATTGTCTAGGAGGAGTTGCAGAACTCCTAAATGGCTCAAAAGACCAATATAAGCCTCAAAAATTACCATTTCACTATTCATTTTCACTTTCATCCATAGTAATTCTGAGAACTTTGCAGAGAAGATGGTAGTCCCTATGAGGAAACATCATTTCAAGATGAGCCATCGACATCAGTGCCCGACTGACTACCCATCTCTAGTAAGTTTTCATAAAACTACCTTGTGAATTTTGCAAATTTCAGTTTCATGCATTTTTGTAGCGTTTATAGCCCCTTCAATTTTGAATTGCATCTAGGATTCTGGATCACAGCCTGTAAAATCTGAGTCGCATCTAGTTTTTCCCAGCTCGCATTCAATTTTTTTAGATTTCTAAATCACATCCACGATACTCTAGATCACATCTTATTGCCCTATTTTTGTCTTTATTTTAGTTGAAATTCATCAATGTGTCGTACCCTGTTGGTTTAGGCTCGTACCCTATATTTAGGGTCACATTTCATATTTTTGGAATTGCACCCTGTAAACTCCATCGCATCCTGTATTTCCAAGATCATATCTAGAAAAAAGGATCACACCCTTCTGTTTCAGAATCACATCTGGTTAGGAGGCTTAGAAATTGAATCTTTTTTGACCCATTTTCGTGCTGTGAATTTTGAATTATTTAGCTGATTAGGAGTCTACCCCTTTGTTGTAGATAGGATACTAATGTATTGTCATTTTTGTCCAAAATAGACCCAGTTTGAGGTAGTCACATTTCATGGCACTTACCCTGGTCGTGTGCTTGCATTGCCTGGACTTCTTTCGGATGATGAGAAGGCTACCATGATCCGATGTGAATTGCGTTCGTTGATGGGTTTACTTGAGATTAGGGTAAATCATGGGTTGTTGACTGCTCTTGCTGAGAGATGGCACTCAGAGCACAACACCTTTCATTTTCTGACTGGCGAGATCACAGTGACTCCTAAGGATGTCTGGCAGATACTTCAGGTGTCGATGATCGGGCATGAGGTGCGATTAGAGTCGACGACCGCTGTGGCGATTGCTGCTGCACATAGATATTTCTAGGATGACACCATCAACCAGATTTATCTGTCTTGGGACTAAATGGTCAATCATTATGATTGTTTATCAGTGTACTTAGTAGGTCTGGTAGGTGGAATCCTGATACGAGATAGGGGTCAACATGGATTCATGGTTGGCTGGGTAGATATGATAGAGCAGATGGTTACTCACCGACGGATATTTGCATGGGGTAGTTGTATTTTAGCCCATATGTACTGAGAGTTTCATGAGATAGTTTACCATTATACTCAGAGTATGGCCGTTGGGATCCTTATTCTTCAGATCTGGGCCTGGGAGCACATCCCTGTGACACGGCCGATTGTAGATAGACAGAGGGCACCGGAGTAGCCTTATGTATACATGTATGTAGGTCTTATTCAGCAACCCCATCTGGGCAAGGTTGAGTACTGGCACCGTTTGTTCGATGATATGACCGAGGTGATTTGGTGACCATATTTAGATTGCGAGGAGTGGACCTTGGATGCATGATAGGTACCTTATTTATTTCAGAGCCGATATATCATAGGGAGGACCAGATATGTGGTAGAGCGATTCATCCATACTCAGGTGCTGAGATAGTATGGTCGCCGTCAGGGTAGGATACAGGATATCACTGTGTATGTATGGATCTAGGATGAGGCATCATTGTGGGGTGCTTAGTTATAGTACGAGATAGCTCACCAAGAGATTTAGGATATGGTGGGAATAGACTGGGATCTCCGCCTTGATGTAGCTGATGCAGGTGTTTCTAACGGATATGTTGCAGAGATGCTCCAGTAACTATTTCCTCATTTCATTGTACCAGAGGAGATTATTTCCCATATAGAGGAGCTATTGGATTATGATCCTGAGGATCATTCCGCCAGAGGGAGGGGAGGAGCATAGAGAGACAGGGCCCTGGGTAGACATGGAGGTAGGGATGGTGGTAGGGATGGTAGAGATGGTAGGCATCCTCCTCTTGATGACGATGATGATGGTGGAGACGATGGGGTGGTGGGAAGTGGGTGGCCATGTGGATGTTGCTAGCGGGAGTGGGCAGGGTGGGCGTCAGAGATTTGTATTTGTAGCTCCATAGAGAGATTCTAGTCCAATCCTTACTAGGGATCAATAGAGACAGAGGCAGCAGAGGTCACAGGAGAGATCACAGGACAGGGCTCAGGATCAGGACATAGGTAGAGATGGAGATCCTCTTTCTAGATGTGAGCAAGAGAGAGAGCATCTCCGAGCCAGGATTACTACTTTAGAGGCCTGAGTCACTACTGTAGATGCCTTACTGACAGATAGGGATACACAACTCAAGCATCTGAGAGAAGAGAGGGATAGACATGGCGAGAATCTCATAGTGGAGAGAGATGCACATGCCCATACGACAGTTCACCAGGGACAGAGGGCCACTTATTATTATGCCCTTTATCATGCAGCAGTGCAGGAGGGCCAAAGAGAAACTTCCTTTTCACAATTGGCCCAACAGTCAAAGGGGGCCATGCCACCTCCAACAACTCCTTTTGTACCACCACCACCTCCTCCTCCTGATCAGGGAGAGGGGGTGGGGCAGAGTTGATATTGTGTACCATCTTTATGACATGTGTATCTGGAGATTACATTTGTATATTTGGATCCTGCTGAGATCCCTCTTTTGTATATCTAGATCCTTCTGAGATCCCCCTATTGTACTATGACACTGTATCGATGTATATTTGATTTTTTTTTCTTTTCTTCTGGTGCTTGGATACTCTGATACTCTTTATGCACACTGTTCCATATTTTGATCTGTACCATGTTGTGGTATATATATCTGATGCAACTTCCTGATCTTGACATGTTTCATGAGTTCCCTTTGCTTTGATAGATGTGGTAGATGTATTTTGCACATGTGATGATATCTTGGTCTCTTGATGATTTAGATTTAGACATCATTTTATGATTTGATTTGATTACTGATATAAATATGTTTTAAACGATACTTATGTGAAAATGCAAATGTATGTTTCCTTTGATTTTCTATTTTGCAAAATAGATGTATGGATGGACTTTAGGATGTAAAAGTAAAAATGCAATACATGGATGCTCTGTTTTGGTATTTTTCCGTTGCTTCTCTTCATGAATGCAAAATGTATGCTATGGATGTGCAATGATAGATATATCAGTAATATGGATGTTTGTAATTAACTTGATTGAGAAGAAGAAAATTGAATTAATTTAGAGCTCATAATGCCTTTAATGCTTCTCCTTTCTCATTTATATCCCATGCAATTTGTCAAAAATGTAATGATATGCAGACTCTTAGGACTTTGTCACTAGTATGCAAATGTATAGCTTTTTATCATCATTGGGCACTCTTGGGATGGATACCACCTGATAGTACAACCAACACTAATACCTACTGATATTATGATAATATGAATACCATGTTTTATTGAAATGTCGGAAATAGAGTTAGGCATCAAGGCATAGAAACCAGGATAACAAAATAGTCACCTTCCTTTTAATATACTAGATTCTGATTAAGGTAAGATATTGGACCCGCAATGACCTTGAAAACTCATATCCTTGGGTACATTATGATTTGTATACCTTAGTAAGCATCTAGACCAGAAAATAGAAAAGGAAATTATTTCAACCTCACCATAGTTTACACATAACAAAGATCAAGATATATGTGGCTATCCACTCATAGTAGTAGCTCTTACCATAAACATCCAAGTTAGGTGAAATTTATAGGATCATTTGGAACAACCACCATACGTAGAAAACCAAGAAAATATTATGCCCTCTATCCTTGTCACTCTTTGTATTTGCATAGACATCATTGAGTAACTAAGAAGACATAATAAATCATCAATTATGAATCAATCAAATAAAATTTATAATTACTTAGATGCCCCTAGTTGAAAACATCATCAGGACATAAAAGAATCATAATTAAAACAATTTCATGCTATGTGTTTAAGTAGTACTTGTTCATTCATCTGTCAAACATAGTAATGATTCATCAATGAGAAAATTGGAATATAAGAAATATGGTGTTCCATGTTGGTGCATTGATAGGATAATCTGTTCATGTTTGCGATCTAATATAGCCTTGTAGGAACTCTATTAATGTTAATGTCATGTCTAGATATGTGACATTTGAAAAGACACCCCTGCTTTGAAAAGTGACATCATTTTTCATGTATCAAGAAACATTGTGTTCATGAGGCAAACCATCCTAGAGAAACCTAGCTACTGCAACTTACCATGCCAACAAATATGCCTCTAGTGCAGAATGAATTATTCTTAAGACATAAATGTAGACAAATCCCAAGCGAGGATAAGATAGCCATTGAGGAAATGAAGTCAGCGTTTGAACACAGGTAAAATTATGAAGGCCTAGTATCAGTAGTGCATTGATAGATGGAGCACAGAAAACAAGCGATGCCTGATTACCAAGTTTTCACCACTTGGAAAGATCTTTTCTTTCTTTTTGCTACCAAGATGCCTGTTTTACCAGGTGCTCATCAAGGAACTTTTCTCTTTTTCAATTTTTTTGATATTTTTATTTTTTGAATATTTTTGTAGTATCAAGGCACCTGTTCACCAGGTTTTCACCAAGGATACCCTTTTTGTAGGACTTTTTCCATTGTTTTTGGATTTCTTCAGGATCAATTTTTTGAATGTTTTTGGTATTTTGTAAATTTTTTTTTGTTGTATAGGCTCTGCTAGCCGAACATCAAGCATAGAACCGCTTCAAATGTAGAGTGTTGATAGGATATGGAAGAACATCTCCTTCAGGTGTAGCCAATTGATAAGCTCCAGTACCAAAAGTAGCAGTGATAACATAGGGTCCCAACCAATTAGGTTCAAATTTTCCTTTCTGCTCTCTGTTAGGCTGGTTCTTAGGATTCTCTTTGAGGACAAGATGTCCTAGTTCAAATTTTCATGGTTTGACCTTCTTGTTGTAGCCTTTGGACATGTGTGCTTGGTACACTTTGAGGTGGTCAAATACTTGTTGTCTGCACTCATCTAGTAGGTCCAGAGAATTCACCCTATCTATGCGGTATTGCTCATCAGTGACAAGACCTTGTAAAGATATCCACAAAGATGGGATTTCAACCTCAATAGGTAGTACTTCTTCAGTTCCATAGACTAAAGAAAATGGTGTGGCTCTAGTTGGTGTTCTTATGCTTGTTCTGTAGGCCCATAGTGCCAGATTTAGTTGTAGATGCCAGTCTCTGCCAGACTTACTCACAGTTCTGTGTAGGATTTTGAGAATATTTTTGTTTGATGCCTCAGCATGTCCATTATCTTGAGGATAATAGATTAAGGAGAAATGCTGAGTAATATGGAACTATTCGCAAAGGTCATCAATGTACTTATTTTTAAATTGGCCCCCATTGTATGTTACAATTGAAGAGGGTATCTTGTATCTACAAATAATGTAGTTTAGAATGAACATAGCCACGTGTTTTCCAGTGGCTTTGCTTAGTGGCATGGCCTCAATGCACTTTTTGAAATACTCAGTGGCCATAATGATGAACTTGTGTCCATTTGAAGAGGTGGGATATATTTTTCCAACCAAGTCAAAGGCCCATTTCTAAAATGACCAATGTGTTATGAAAGGTATAAGTTCTCTGGTAGGAGCATGAATAAGATTTCCATGCGTCTAGGATTTAAGACATGCTTTGAAAAACTAAATAGCATCTTTCTCCATGGTAGGCCAGTAATAGCCTACTCTAAGTAGTTTCTTTGTTAATGAAAAGTCATTCGAGTGTGATCCACATACACCTTCGTGGACTTCTTTTAATGCTAGACCAGATTCTTCAAGTTCTAAACACCTGAGAATTGTACCATTGAGACCTCATCGATATAGGTTGTTAGTTATGAGGACATAATGTGATGTTGTCCTAATCAGGGATCTTTTTGCATTTCTAGATAGATTTTCAGGGATGATTTGGTCAGAAAGGTAAGCAATGATATTGGCATATCAAGATTGGTCTTGGGCATTCAAAGCACAGATTACTTGGTATTCAGGAGTATCAAAGGCAGGATAGGATAGTTCTTCCACCAAGAATTCATAGCGGAACTGATGTTCTTCAAGTTGTAACATGGATGCTAAGGTAGCCATATCATCTGCAACTTTGTTCTCTGATCTTGGTATCTGCTGGAATATGATGAATACAAAGTATTTCTTCAGGTCATCAACTAGTTGCTTGTAGGGCATCAACTTCTCATCTTTTGTTTGATACTCTCCATTGACCTGATTGATAATTAGTTGAGAGTCACCATAGACATGTAACTCTACAATTTTCCACTCCATAGCTAGCTTAAGGCCATTTACCAATGCTTCATATTCTAAAATATTGTTGGTGCATGGATAAATCAATTTGTAAGATTTGGGAATCTTGTAACCTTGAGGGGTGATGAATAGGACCACTGCTCCAGAAGCTTTTTGAGTGAATGAACCGTCAAAGTACATCTTCCATGGATATTCAATTAGATGCATGATTTTTTCATCAGGGAATTCAATTGTTAAAGGTTCATCATCCTGAAGTGGTGAATCAGCCAATTGATCTACAAGGACCTGTCCTTTGATAGCTCTCCATTCTACAAATTCAATGTCAAACTCACTTAGAATCAGGACCCATTTTGCCAAACATCCTGTTAATGTTGTTCTATTCAAAAGGTACTTTAGAGGATCAATCTTAGTAATGAGCTTCACTCTATGAGAGAGCATGTAGTGCCTTAATTTTGTGATGCGAAGATGACTGCTAAGAATTATTTTTCAATAATGCTATAATTGAACTCATAAGTGACCAGTGTTCTACTAATGTAGTAGATAGCTCTTTCTTTCTGGTTTCATCTTCTTGTACTAGTAATACTCCTAGGGATGTAACTTTAGCTGAAATGTATAGGAGTAAGGGCTTTCCATGAATAGGCGCCATAAGAATAGGAGGAGTATCCAAGTATCCTTTCAATTCTTTGAAGTTAGCTTCACAGTGTTCATCCCTTTTGAAGGTAACCCCTTTATGTAGTAATTTAGTAAAGGGTCATGCATCTGCAAGTTGGGACATGAATCTCCTGATGGAATGGAGTCTTCCTTGTAGTGTCCTCATTTGACTGATGTTGCATGGAGGAACCATCTCTAGTATAGCCTTAACTTTAGTGGGGTCTACCTCAATTCCTTTTGCTGAAACAATGAATCCTAGGAGCTTCCTTGATTGTACCCCAAAGGCACATTTCTTAGGGTTGAGCCTAAGTTGGAACTGTTCCATTCGATCTAATATCTTTCTTAGGTCAGCAATGTGAGTACCTCATTCTTTGGATTCAGCCAATGTGTCATCCACATAGTCCTCCATGTTCTTGTGCATCATGTCATGGAATATAGTTATCATGGCTCTTTGATATGTTGCACTGACATTCTTTAGCCCAAATGGCATGACGTTCCAGAAAAATGTGCCCCATGCGCATGTAAATGCAATTTTCTCTTGATCCTCAAGGGCAATTTTGATTTGATTATAGCCTGAGAATCCATCCATTAAAAAATACATCTGGTAGCCTGCTGTGAGATCTATGATCATGTCAATGTTAGGTAGAGGGAAGTCATCTTTCAGACATGCTTTGTTCAAGTCCCTGAAGTCAGTACAGATCCTGATAGATTTATCAATTTTAGATACGGGGATGACATTGGAGATCCACCCTACATAGGCAATGACCCTGATAAATCTAGCCTTTAGTAATTTCTCTAGTTCTGCTTTTACCAATAATGCAACATGAGGATGCATCTTTCTAAGTTTTTGTTTTACGGGCTTGATCCTTGGAGCTATAGACAAGTGGTTCATGATTATATTAGGATCTAGCCTTGGCATATTAGTATAAAACCATGCAAAGTTGATCTTTTTCTCTTTCAGGAACTCTGTGAACTGTGTTTTCTCCTCTTTTGATAAAGATTATGCAAGGTGAACTATTTGAGGATTTTCAATAGTGCCTAACTTTACTATTTGTGTTGGTTCAATCAGCACTAAAGACCATTTCTGAAAGTGTTTGGGGAGGATATCAAGAGTCTCATCCTTTGGTGCCTCTAAGAGGTTTTCACCATCGGATTCATCTTTTTTCTTTACTATTTTGGGATCTGATACTGCCACAGAGTGGTTTTCACCATTAGTCCACTTTTTCTTTTTATTTTTCAATTTTTGACTGAGAAACCTGATATCCTCCTGTGACATGTTATTGCTTCTTGCATTGGTGGAAGAAGGGTATGGTTCACAAGAATTGAGATAACAAGCTAGATTGTGGTCATTGGGAAAGTCAAGGATAGGAGTAGGATCTATTTTAGTCTAATCAATTAGGTCTGGAAGTACCAATGATAGGGAGTTAGTCTCTAGGAAGGATAGCATCATATTAGCATCAAGACCATTAACCGACATGACACAGTTTGTTAAGTTAATTTATTCAATATTTAGATCAATAAGGGTGAGATCATCATTAAAAGGGTCATTGTTAGTTATATGCGAACCAAACTCTAGTGAATCATCAGTAGAGATCTCATCATCATCTCTCTATAAAAGGAGGATTATTTCTTGTAGCCTATGAAATTTGTCTAGACTTATGTATTCACCAGTTTCCTCATCAATGATCCGGGGAAGGAACTCCTCTTCTACTTCAGGATTATTAGTGTCATTGGGAGGAGTATTAGACTATTTACGAGGAGCCAAAGGTGCTGCAAACATGTGAATTGTATCTATTCCAATATCTCCACTGGCAACAGATAGCTCTTCCCATTCATAATCATGAGAGTTTGTGACCTCATCATCAGATATGTTTAAGTACTTAGCAATGGTTATTTGATGTACCTAGTTAGCTTCCTATGGATCAAAGTCTGGTAGATCTAGGACATGAGAAATTGTGACCAATTTGCCCCAGTTAGGATGTAAATCCTATCGTCATGGTGCCTCTTGAGTAATTGTTGCTATGGTGTCTCCTACCTCTGGAATATGCGGTTGTGCTAGTAAAGGGGTGTGAAGATCTTGCGGTACCTCAAAGCTGGGTATATAGCATTTTCCTTGGTAGTTGGGGTCCTGTGCGCCAACATGTAACAATATCTCATAGGACCACTTTCCTAGTTCATTTGTTTCATCACTCCCTTTATCTGAGTGTGGATCCTCCTTGGAAGTGGGTTTATCAGTTTTAGTATTAAAACCCAGTCCTGTTTTATCTCCAGTATTCTGGAACTCCATAGGTATAGGTTCAATAAGCCCTCGTCCTATGTCATTTAGAGGTCCTTTTCCTTTGTAACCCATTTGTATAAGGAAATCGTATCCCTTTCAATATTGTTCTGGGGATATCTTCACATGTTTGACCTCAGATTCCACCGGTTCTCCTTTGTAAAGCCAGTCCAAGACTGCCTATTCTTCTGTTTTATTTGAAGAAGATGTGGATGCCTTTACCATGCCGGTTGCTTTGTGTACTTCTAGCTCTTTGGATGCTATAGGTGTGAATTTCAATGAAGGTTTTCCATAGGATCTAGGTGACACCGAAAGTTTTGTTAGTGAGGGAGTCAGGTCCATCTTGTACTCTCCCATACCTGTTTCTTCAAGTTTTAAGGTTTTGCCAAAACTCTTCATAACCATGTCCTTGGTAGTTTAAGGAGAAACTACATCCATAGCCTCTTTGTTGTGTGGGATCATGCTACCTTCTTTGATATTATTACAAGTGTAGTTAGCATTTGCAGGAGTTGTCACTTCCACCCTATTATGTGGGAATTTTATGCATTGGTGGTAAGTGGATGGTACAACTTGCATCTCATGAATCCATGGTCTCCCTAGTAGGATATTGTAGGCCAATGGTAGATCTAGAACTTGACATATGATGTTCCTCTGAATCGGTCTGACTTTGATAGGTAGAACAATAAGACCTCAGGAAGATCTTTCTTCCTCATCATAATCTTTGATCGTTATCTTGCTTCTAGAGTCAATTGTTTGTTCCAAGAGACCCAGTCTCTTGATTAGATCAAGTGTATAGATATTTAATCCTGCACCTCCATCTATCAACCTGCTTCTAACACAGGATCTATGAATTAGAACTTTGATATGGAGAGGTTGATTATGTGGATGTGTCAATGAATTATCATCCTCTTTAGAAAAGGAAAGGTAATGTGGCGCTGAGATGTGATTGACCATCGCTTGGAATCTGTCTATGTCAATATCCTTTGGGATGTTAGCAGCATGTAGAGCTTGTTCTAGGATTTCCCTATGTACTGTGGATATTTTGAGCAACTCAAAAATGGAAATTTTGGTAGAGGTTCGTTGAAATTGGTCTACCAAGTCATATTTTTCTCCAGGAATTGTAACCACGTATTTTTCTGCCTGGTTTAGGAATAGTTACGATAGGAACCTTGGATGTCGGTATCAGTTTTGTAGGTCCTTTGATTGTGACCTATGCTTTCCTCCATGTTATGGCATTTGAGTGAAATGAGACACCTTTGATTATGACCACATTGATGAATTCGATTTAGGTTCTCCCAAAGGAGTGAATGTTCTTTGAGGTTTTGATGTCCATGTCTGACCCTTGCTGGTATGATTGTTTTCCTTGGGTACGGGAGTTGTGACTTTAGCATCCTTGCTTTCTTGCATGCTATTGGTTAGGTTGAATACTTTAGGTTTAGGACCAACATTAGATGTGTGTAATATGCCATCGTTGATAACATTCTTGTTTTGCTTCCACCATTTAGGCTTGGAGTTGGAGTTGTTAGTTTTGTTCTCATTTTGAAGGGTGATCTCTCCCCTTTTGACCATGAATTCCTCAATATAGAGGGAATTTTTAATAATTTTGTTAAAGCTTGGAGAGTCTTGCATTTGCAATGCATAGTTTAATTCAGGCACCAAGTTATTAACAAAGATCTCCATCTTCTCTATTTTGGGAATGGCCCTTGAATATCATGCAAAAATCTTCCTCCATCATTGTAGGAAGTGTGTAAATGATTCACCAGTTCTTTGTTTGGTATTACATAGGTCCATCATAGTTACGCCATGTTGGATGTTGTAGGAGTAATGTTGGATGAATCGTTGGATCAACTCCTTGAATGTCTTGACCTTAGGGTTCAGTTTTGAGAACCACTCCATGGCATTACCTCCTAGACTTCCTGGAAATAGTCGCATGAGATATGTAGGTTCGTGCATGTATTCTATGCTTAGAGGATATAATTCTCTTACATGGTCGTGTGGGTCAGTTTCCCCTGTGTACTTGTCATACTTTGGTCTTGCCATGTTGGGAGGAAATGGGACCATAGTGGTACTCTTGTCAAAAGGAAATGGACAAATGGTGTCCAAAGAGTATTTGTTTTGGGTTTCTCTTTCTCCTTTTTGAGGTTTGTGAGCTCTGTTTGCATAAAATTGAGTTGTTTGGTGAGAATAGATATAGGATTTGGTACCTCCTTTTCCTTGAGTTGTTGTACATCGTAATCTTTAGGCAATTTGACACCCATGGAAGCTAAATGAAGGAAGTATTTTTCTTTATCTTCATCAATCATCCTTTCCATTATCTGGTGGAACCTCTTGCTTTGTTTGAGTTTTTCATATTCTTCTTTAGTGATTTCATCCTCACTGCTGGATTCAAATAAAGGATGTTCGAACTTGGGTTCTTCTTCTTCATCAGTATCTTCGGGCTTTTGGTGTTTTCCATTGTTATATTCCTTAAAGGCCTCACTCCATCTGCGAGTGTCGCTATCCATTTGAGGGGAATCTAGATCGAGTAGGGAACTATGAGAATTTTCTCCTTGAAAGTGTGGTATTTTAGGAGGCACTTTTGATCCTTTAGATGTGTACTTGTTGCGTGTTGTATTAACCATGAAGTTGTTTCTCAACTTTGTCAACATTTCCCAATAGTGCAAATGAGAGTTTTAGATTTTTCAAGTGGGCGTGTCTAGGTAAAAGTAACTTTTTTTTGTTGGTGGACATAAATGATTCCAGTGTAAGAGGGTTAGAATGCCCTGATAGTGAGCTGGGAAGCAATTTGTTGGTAAAAAGTGGGTAGACCACACGTATTAAACTGATCATAAAAGACTGACTAAGCATGCAAGGTAGATGTTCAAAAGAGTTGAAATTTAAATAGGGAGACCAGAAAAGACAACATGAACCAGCTAAAGAGCCAAAAGGGTATCCTAATCAACTGAGACTTTCTAAGAAAAACTTTTGCAAGTACCCACTATCCTAGATGCGAGCTCCCAGATGTGAGCCTCCAATGACACCAGATGCGAGCCTAAATCCTAGATGCGACTATGTGCTGACCCCAAATGTGAGCTAGCATATAGGATGCGATCCCAAATACCAGATACGATTTGGGAAATCTAGGATGCGATCTTATGATGAATTTGTCAGTTTTGCAAGTTTTGAAATTTGTGTTTTGAGAGTTTGTGCAATTTGCCTGATCTATGATCGTGTTTAGAGATTCACCAGTGAGTGTAAAATACATGTATGTGAAGGTTTGAATATTATTGTTTGTTTGAAGGATCTTATCTTTTTAGTGATTTTGCAAGCACATCAAGCAGATTTGCATTGTTAGGAGGGTGAAACAGACACTCATCTTTTCCTATTCTCTAGGTGGAGGATGAAAATATTTGCTTGTTGACTTAGGTACACACTCAAATGCTAATCAGAATACAACCATCACCAAGCACACAATGGCTCTAGTCATGATGCTGTATTAGCCGACTCCAAACACAAGTGAGGGCATAATATGAAAAGTGTCTTTGGGAAATTACTTTTTTCCTTGCACAAAGTTTATCACCCTTTCGGGGGTGAATCAAGAATTCTTTTAGTTGAAGTTGTTGTAGATTATTGGGAAATCCATTCGAAACCGTCCCCCATAGAATTACACAAGGCAAAATTTAGGTGTATAGCCCTATGAGTACCTGCATATATGTAGTCTCACAAGCAAGATTCAAGCGGCTCTTCTCTACATATACCCAAGCATGTTTAAGGAATGATGTTGAAATTCCATGAACAAAACCAGCTCCGTCTTTCGAGGCTTTAGCCTACGAGGAAGAAACTACTTATAGTGAGTTGGAAGGGTTGGCACAAAACCTGTCCTCACTTGGGTCATTCCCAGGAGATTTTTTTCTCAACCAGTAGGCCCTCTACTATTAAATAAATGCACAAAGGATTGGCGAGCTTTGGATGTCTCGATTTCTGATTCTTTCGAAGAAGAAGAGCATACTCTCCTAATCTAAGTCATTTTCTCCCAAAATAGAATCAAGCAAAGTGGTTCTTTCCCTCAAGCAATGTTGTGCCTAATTTAGATGTTCCTATTTTAACAAAAACAAGATTACTTGAAAGTAGATTTGCCTTATTCAATTAACCACAATGTTTAGTGAGTTTACATGTTCAATTTTTGATCCCAAAAAGAAATTATACGATTGAACTTGTTCTTTGAACCGCAATATTTTTAGTGATTTGTGTTGTTCATTTACTAATCCAAAAAGAATTAGATGATGTGTTTGCTTGTTTAGTTAACTCCAAATTCCGTTCAACCTATAAACTGATGTGTGAGTTTTTGATTTTCCTTAAAAGGAAAAGAGCATAATCCTCTAGTCAGTTTAGTGATAGATTAGAATATGTATTTTAATTTTGAAAGCAAGTAAATAGAGGTCAAGATGGGGTTTGGGCAACCTGAAAAACCAAGTTAGTATCTATTTATTTCAACTCCCACGAAAACCTTCAAGAACCATCTACAAACACTTGTTAGGCTGCAAGACAACAAAAACACAACTTGTCAAAATGTTAGAGTTAGTGTAATGCCCACAATAATCTAGGCAAAAACACAACTAATTTTTTTTTTATATCTGAATTAAATATTATAATTAATACAACTTTCAAAAAAAGAGAAAACATAACTTTAATTGCGTGATCACATTTGTATTTATAATAATCTTAGTAAAACTAGGGTAAAAATTAAA
>MU225083.1:4641446-4661154 GCA_018584345.1 Thuja plicata | reverse complement strand
GGGGATAACGATTCTTGATGGTCAGCTTGTTTAGCTGTCGATAATCCATGCACAATCTCAAAGATCCGTCCTTCTTCTTAACGAAGGTGACGGGTGCACCCCATGGAGATACACTAGGATGAATGAATCCTTTCTCTAAGAGTTCCTCTAGCTAAATCTTGAGCTCATTGAGCTCATGTGTGGACATCCTATAGGGAGCTCTAGAAACAGGCTCCGCTCTGGGAACTAACTCAATGTGAAGGTCCACTGCTCTAGGAGGCGGCATGCCCGGTAACTGTGATGGAAAAACATCTGCAAACTCCTGGAGGATAGTGTGGTCATTAAGGGAAGTTTCCTTTTCTGTCTCCTCCTCTCTATCACTGATGGTAATAGCATATAACTGACATCCCTTCCATGTGCACCGCTTAAGCTGCATAGCAGAAATCATGCGGAGGGATATAGGTCTCTGTACTCCTATAATAATTATGGTCACCCCATCATCACTCAAGCACTCTACTGTCTTCTGTCTGCAATCCATCTTGGATTTATGAGAATAAAGCCAATCCATACCAAGAACAACATCATATGATCTAAGAGGCGTGACACAAAGATCCACAGAAGTGGTAAAGTCTCTGATCTATAACTGACAACCTCTCACCATGGAATCAATAGATACCCTAGCACCTGAGGCTAACTCAACCTCCCAACTAACATCCTGCCTAGCTACCACCAGCCCGCAACGCTCCACTATGAAAGGTGAAATAAAAGAGTCGGTGGCTCCGGAATCAAAAAGGATAGAAACATTACTACCTCTAATCGAGCCAGCAATCTCCATGATGGTGGCCTGGTGCTCGGCCTGGCGGTTATCAATCGCCGCAAAGAATCTATGTGCTTTGCCCATGTGAGCCTAATTGAAAATAATCTAGGAAATCTCGGATGTGAGCCTCATTTACTACGGTGTGAGGGCGTATCCCGGATGCGATCGTGAACAACCAAAAATGACCCTGTAACAGAATTCTGGGCATGCAAATTAGTGAAAAAGTGATAGAAAATGAGGCCAAGTTGGAAATAGGGCCCCACAGTGGGTGCCAGAAATGTGGGTGTATATTTTTGCACCTGTTATCTGCAACACAACACTTCAATAAGTCATTCTGTTAGTGAGAAGCAAGGGTTAATAAGCATATAAAAAATAACATCGACTTATTGCTTTCTAACTAGGATGAGTGTAGCAAATAAAATAAAAGCCCTCAGATTATGCTAAATACTAGTGACATAAATAACCTAGCATGAAAGATCTAATTTAAAAACAACTATTTAACTATTTAGCATGCATATTACTCTAAAATGGACATTATAAACACATGAGAAAGTGACTAATGGAGTGTGTATGAAGCTAGGAAGGAATGGGTAGCATAACAATGCTTTGATATTCCTTCAAAATCTTGGCATTACAACACTGCAATTCAAAATTTTAGGCTTATTATGAGCTCTAAATCCCTTCAATTTATAGAGGAATGGGAGAGAGAGAGAGGGGAGACAATTAGGTTCATTAATGGATCCCCTAAGGTTATTAATGAGATGTAAGAGCCATTAATGCCTTGGGCATTAATGAGGGATGGGAAAGAAGGAATATCCATTAATGAATCATTAATGAACTTCATTTAAGAGGTATCTGATGGTGTAAGACTCAATTTGGCAAGTTGGTCCCTTATGAAAGTCATGCTTGAGAAAGTTGGCTTTCTCAAGTGGGTTGAGTTGTTAATCATTCCTTAATGGAATGTGATAACATTAGGAGGTGGGTTAGGGTAGAATTTAGGATTAGGATTAGATTAGCAAGGGTGGAATAGGTTGAGATGGGTTAGAACCTAGGGTAGAAGTGGTTGAGATAGGTTAGGTTGGGGTTTAAGGGAATATAAATGAAATGAATTAAACTCATTTAATTTGTTTAAAATATAGGATTTAATTATTTAAGCATTTTATTTCTTTTTAATAATTAAGGGGACTATAGCCATTTTAATTAAATTAAATAGGCTAGGGGAATGGGTTAATTACAAGTGGATAATTGATTAAGGGGTTTATTTAATTCCTTTATAATTAAATACTATAGCCATATTTGATTTTGATTTGATTTAAATAGTTTAAATTGATTTGAATTGTATGGCTATAATAGTTAATATAATTCGGTGATAAAAATCACCTAGGACATTAAATTTGATTTAAAAATGAATTATGCCAAAGTAAAAATGTCATGACATAATTGGGGGTATGATCACAGTTAGGGCAAGTAGGGTCTATGGTCAGAACAGACCAAATTTAGGTGGTTACAGTTATCGGCTTTTAAAAGAAGTGATGACTCTGGTAAGTTCTTATGGCCACTACTGCATCCAATTTCAACAACACTCTTATATTTGAATAATTGGATTCTCTGAAAAACCCTACCTATTGCCCAAGCATTGTGGGGATAGGATTATTCTTTTGGAATATTGTAGGCAGATCTTGGAGCTGTACACTCTTTTTGGCATCAAGAAGGTCACCAACATTCCTTTCCTGATCACCTGCGGGAGCTACACTTGCAGCCTTGTAATGGAAAAAGAAGCCGACAATGAATTAAAATGTTTGGGGCTAGCGGAATTTTTCTTGGTGTAGAATAAATTTGATCCACTGGATAAGATAGCTTTGACATTACCCCAGGTGTCAGACCCCCACAAGCCTCATATGAAATATTTTTGGGCAGACTGCCAAGATAATTTTGAAGTTTGGAATTGGCACTTTGTCAGGATGACACAAGGTATGATGAAGCGCCTTTAGCTTTGGACCTTTCCAAAGGAATTTTTAGATACCGGGTCCAAAGAAGACCCACAATACAAGGCTCAAGGAGTGGACAAGATGACCCTCCCTCTAGTGGATTCAGACACCCCGGAAAGCCCATCAATTGAAGACATCACCCATGATGTGATTGAACATTGTCATGTGTATTTTTTGAAGGTATGTTTGAAGAGCACTTGCAGAGTTGGACCATTTTTGTAGGGATTCGATTCTAGATTTGGAACCTCTGGGCAAGGCGGGGACAAAGGAAAAAGAAAAGTTGATACCCCGGCCTAGATTCCATCCACAGTTTTAGTTCCTATTACAGAACAGGTGCACCTTCATCTGGAAGCATCCCATCAAATGAAGGAGGTATTGAGCACCCAACTTGGCATCCTAGTTACTCTGGAAGAACTCACCCTCCCTTCTGGTTCCCCTTCCCTTGCAAAACTTATGGTCTGGGTAGCGGGGATGGGAGTGGAGGATGAACATGTAGCCATTTTGGATGTCGAACCCCCATTAGTGACAAGGAGAAAGAAGAAAATAACAAATATGCCTATGCCAAGGGAAGACATAGATCTTAGGATGCCTAACATCCCCTAGTTGGAGAGTATCCCAGACTCCCCTGAACCAGAGAATCCCTCGGAGACCTCCCCTCCACATGATGATTTTGATGACATCTTCGGGACTGATGAGCTTGTAAATTTATAGGGGGATATATGAAAGGTGGTGGAAGAGATTGCTACACAAGAAGTGGAAATAATCCCCAATGAAGGGGAGATACCAAAGAAGGAAGTCACCACGAAATAGAAAGTCCAGGAAAAAAAAGAAAAAGAACAAGAATAGGTGGACATCCCTGATGTTCAAGAGATACCAGTCCCAAGGATCAAAATAGGAGAAAAGAGGCAAGTACAAGATGAGTAGTTGGCTTCAGCTAAGGGAAATAGACCTTTGGGAGTAACCATAACCTTAGCCGCCATGCTCCAGATGCCTCCGCCCAATCAGGGTAGTGTAACCTTTGGCAAGGTGATCCCTGTAATACTAACGTCGGATCTAGTTCATACACCTTCACCACCTCTGAAAGATAGGCCAACAGAGGAGAATGTCTTGGTAGAGGATGTTGAAGAACAACAATAGAATGAGGGGGAGAACCCTAAAGATATGGATATTGATTCCACCAATGCTGCTAAGAACAGGGACACTAGGGCAATGAATATTCATACCACTAAGGTGGATGGTTCAGGTGATCCTGAGAATAAAGAGAAAGAGTATGAAGAGACTATAAACATCAGGGATGAGCAACAAAACCCTAGGGAAGACCCAAATAATCAGGCCCTAGCAGGAAGACCACCCCTACCACCAAAATTATTGGTGGAATCGATGAAGAGAAAGGCCCCAGCAGTGGAAAAGGGCCATCTCTCCTTGGATGAGATGATGTCCCAAAGTGGCATCCCCAAGTTGAAGAAGGCTCGGACCCTCCACTCCATTTGGACTAGTTCAGGTGGAGATACAGTCACGGTTATTGTGACCCATCCCCTAGACAAAGAGGAAGTAGTGGTAAGTGCTACAGAATATACTACAACAGAGGTACCTCTGAGGAAGAGGGACAAGAAGGGTGAATTGGACATGCTAAAAGAGGCTAGCTAGGCACTTGAGACCTGATACGATAAACAAGCCTAGAGACTGAAAGAAGAAAATGAAAAGAATGCAAATATTGTTAGGATACTAACAGAGTTAGCATAACCATTTACTGCAATTCATCTGAAAGCTTCTACATCTAGAACACCTCTCCCATCGGGTGAAATTTACACACTTAGGTGATGACATGTAACTAATTAAATGTTTGATAATGTTAAGATGAATATAATGCAAGGAATTAAATCAGTTAATGGTTTGTATTTTCATTGATGTCAACTTGATATCATCTGTATGGTCATGTACATAATGCCAAAGACTTCAAAGAATCAATGTAACAAAGGTTATGCTTTCAGAAATGCATAAAAGTTAAGTATTCACTAAGTGACAGATAACACTGACGGAGTGCACATCATCAGTAAAGGAAAAGAACAAAAGTCACTGTGATACCTGATGAGTAGAATACAGTGTTTCCCGATGAAGCAAAACCATAGGATGCCCGATGAGAAAAGTCCAATGATACCCGAAGGATGGAGATATCGAAGCTAACTAAATTCATGCTGATGGAACTAACAGTTGTAATCGCTGACTAATTGAAAAGTTGACCGACGGAACAGAGAGTTCAAAAAATGAAAAAATATCTAGTTGGCAAGAGCTAAAGATAGACTTAACTAGTTGTTTTCTTTGTTTTATTTGACCAGAGTTAAGTAATTGATTTAAAGCTGATTTATATAGTTGGCATGAAGATTACTATGAGACAAATCAGGAGTTATGCTTTAAATAAAATTGGCTAGATTTTTTTTCAAGCCAAGAATCAAGAATCAAGAATCAAGAAACAGTGAATATCATGTCTATATAAGAGAAAAGCTTAATTCATTTTCATATCACATGAAAAGGGGATTAAGGGGAGTGAATAGAAAGAGGATGCTAAAGATAAACTGATGAAGAACAACTTCATGCAATACTGATCAATCAAGCTAAAGGAGAGCTAAGGAATTCTATAGACACTGACAAACAATAAGTACACAATCATAGAGAAGAAAGTATGGAGCACAAAATATTTGAATTGATACATTGATCAGAGAGGTAATGTACTTAAATAGATCTAAAAATCTGCAATTCAAGTTGCATTAGAAACAAGTCATTTTGTTTTAGTTTAACCATTGAAGCATCAAGTCTCTTAACAGAGCATGACTTAACAATCTTCTATATATTGAGGTACATCCCAAGGAGTTCCAAAAAGGTTGATTCATGAAAGTAGCATTGGATATGCCTAATGCCTATTGACGGTCTATGAGAGAGGTTGATTCAAGGATGGAAGCATTAGATTCCTGATACTAAGTGACAACCTATATGTGTAAAATCCTCTAACAAGGTCACACCTAACAGTGTGTTTGTAACCTTTAATAGTGTTGGTTCCTAACAGAATTCACTTCAGAAGAGTGAAAATTTGGGGTACCGGTCCCAATGGTTTTTCCTTTAACAGGGTTTCCGTGTTAAAAAATTCATGTGTTATATGTGTATGATTCATTTCTTTATTGTTTTGTGTCTGACATAGTTAACACTAGATTTATCAATATACTTTGCATATTTACTGAGTTTTGGTAAATAGTTATACTGCTTATCGGTAATCAAGGACAGTAAGGATAGACAAGAAAAATTGACAGACAGTTAATCATTATAATTATCTCATGGAATGCATCTTGTAGGAACTTAATAATCTAAGGTTTATTTTATTGGTTGTTAATGTTTCAAGGATAATAATTTGAGGCCACTAATTCACCCCCCCTCTCAGTTATTACTAACAATTGGTATCAGAGCTTGTGTGCTTAGAAGGAAGGTTTTAAGACCTAAGCCAAAGATCACAAGATGAATAGACAAGATGTGCCCAAGTTGAACAAAGATAACTTTGCTTCATGACAGAGTAGAATAAGAATCCACTTATTAGGTATTGGTAATGATGTTACTCAATTCCTAGAATCTAAATATGTGTTTCCCATAGGAGCACCAACAGTTGAACAAATGAGAGAGAAGCATGAACATAATGGCATGATGATAGAGCTTGCTTCCTCACTCTCTGATGCTAAACTTGAAGATGTCAAAGAATGCAAAATTGCAAAGCAGATGTGGGACAAATTGAAGCTTGTACATGGTGGTGACAAAAATGTTTTGAGCGCCAAGGCAGAAAGCCTTAGAGAAAAGATTGATGATCTCAAAATGAAAGAAGGAGAAAACATCACTCAGTACAACACAAGAATTAAAGTAGTCAATGCTATCCGAGGAGTTGGAGGTGTATAGGAAGAAGATATAGTGGTAAGTAAAATTCTAAGAACCTTACTACCTACTTATGCTATTAGAGTATCTTCCATTCAAGAAATGAGAGAAGTAGCAAATAGCAATGTTACTCTAGACAGTTTAATTGGAAGACTAATTTAATTTGAGATGAATAACTTTGATAATAGTGTCTTACCAAACATAGAGTCTGCATTCAAAACTTCTATGAGAATAAGTAAATCAAGTCACAAAAACACTATGAGAAAAGATAGTGATAGTGAAAATGAAGAAGATGATCTTGATGAAATAGAAGCACTTATGGCCAGAAGAATGCAGAGAGGAAAAGGTAAATACAAAGGTAAATTACCACTTGTTTGTTTTAATTGTAAAGAGATTGGACATTTTGCTGCGAGATGCATTAACAGAAGAAAAGATGATAGAAGTAATGACACATCTTTTGAGAAGAAGTCTGACAGAGGTGATTATAGAAGCTACCAACAATCAGGAAGAAGAGATACCCAAGACTATAAGGACAAAGGAAAGAAGGTCAACTACCTAGAAAAATGAAAGGATGATGATACTGACACCAAATCTGATGAAGACATCGAGATGGTGTTTATGGATGTAAAGGATGATTCAGATGATGATGAAGAAAGGTATGTAGAAACAACTCTCATATCTAAAATTAGAAAAAATGATGTTTGGATCATAGATAGTGGCTGCACTCATCATATGACCGGTGATAAGAAAAAGTTTGAGACTTTTGAATACTACAAGGGTGGATCAGTAAGAATGGGAAATGACACACCTTGTACAGTTGAAGGTAGAGGAACAATAATGTTAAATAACCAGATAAAGTGTGAGAATGCTTATTGGGTAAATAGATTGAATTATAATCTATTGAGTGTTTCTAAGTTGAATAATTCAGGTCAAAAAGTAGCATTTGAAAATAAGAAGGCAAAGATCTTCAACAAATCTAGAAATCTGATTGGTACCGGTGAGAAGACAAAAGGTAACTTATTCTATCTGAATGATACTGACTCTACTTGTTTGATTGCTAAAAATGAAGACATATGGTTATGGCACAAAATATTGTGTCATGTGAACTTTGACAACATGATGAAAATTAGCAAAAAGAGAAATGTCAGAGGCTTACCGACAATGACCAAGCCCGACAACATCATGTGTAAAAACTGTCAAAAAGATAAAATGACAAAGTCTAGTTTCAAAAGAAAAACCCATACATCTAATGCAATTATAGAATTATTCCATAGTGATTTATGTGGACCCACAAGGACAAAGAGTTATTATGGAGATAGATATTTTATTCTCTTTGTTTATTATTACTCTAGAATGGTGACACTTATGTTTCTAAAAGATAAATCAGAAGCATTTAAGATGTTCAAATGGTATAAGGCTATGGTAGAGAAAAAAAGTGGTATGGATCTAAAATGTTTGAGATTAGATAGAGGAGGTGATTTTATATCAGATGAATTCACTAAATTTTGTAATGAGCATGGTATAAAAATATAGGTTTCTGCACCAAGAACGCCACAAAAAAATGGGATTGTTGAGAGAAGGAACAGATCAATAGTTGATTGTGCTAGAACACTGATGATAGAAAAAGGAATCACCCAAATATTCTGGAGGGAAGCTGTCAGTACTGCTATTTACACACTGAACAGAGTATAATTGAAGAAAGACACCAAGAAGACACCTTATGAGCTATGGTATGGATACACACCCAATTTAAGTTATTTCAAAATTTTTGGCAGTCAATGTTATATCTTCAAAGATGATAGAAATGGAAAAATTGACTCCAAGAGTGATGAAGGAATTTTTCTAGGGTATTCTACCAAGAGCAAGGCTTACAAAAGTCTAAACAAAGCCTCTAACAAAATTATTGAAAGTGCAAATGTAAAGATAGATCAATTTGCACAAAAGAATGAACAAGAAAGCACTAAAGAACTAGAGGAATACAATAAGTTCAATTACAACGAGGAACCTGAAACTCTACCCTACCAACAATGTAGATCCCCTGAGCTACAAATCATTGCTCCTGAGCATCAGGCTGCAAATACCGACGATCAGGATAATGATCAAGATAATGTGCAAGGTAATGAAGAACATAATGAAGATCAAAATAATGATCAAGCTGATAAACAAAGAACTATACCTATACTTGAAAGATATGTAAGAAGGAACCATCCAGAGGTCCAAATCATAGGAGATAAGAAAGCTGGTACAAGAACAAGAAGTAAGTCTTTAAACTCAAATTGTTTAATTTGTGAGTTTGAGCCAAAAATTGTCAATGTTGCACTAGATAATGAGGAATGGATAAGTACTATAAATGATGAGATTGAGAAAAAAAAACATGGTCACTTGTGCCAAGACCAGATGACAAGAATGTCATTGGTACAAAATGGATATTTAGGAATAAGATGAATGGGAATGGAGAAGTCACAAGGAACAAAGAAAGAATAGTATGCAAACGGTATGCACAAGAGGAAGGTATAGAATATGGAGAGACCTTTGCACCCATTGCTAGGATAAAAGGAGTAAGAATATTACTTGCTTATGCTGCATTAAAAGGATTCAAGGTATACCAGATGGATGTCAAGTCAGCATTCCTAAATGGAATACTTGAAGAAGAAGTATACATTGAACAACCATAAGGGTTTGTTGATCTAGACAAGAGGGACATGGTATGTAGACTTCACAAAGAATTGTATGGATTGAAAAAAGCTCCAAGATCCTAGTATGAATGACTTCATTCCTATCTAATAAGTATTCGATTTGTAAGGACTAGTGAAAACAACAATCTTTATTTAAAAGAAGATATTGATACTAACACCTTGATTGCTGAAATATTTGTTGATGACATCATATTTGGAGGCAATGATATGCTATGAAAATCATTTTCTAATGAGATGAGAAAAGAGTTTGAGATGTCTATGTTTGGTGAGATCAAGCTCCTTCTTGGTCTATAGATCATTCAACAAAGTGAAGGAACTTTCATTACATAGTCCAAATATATCAAAGAGGTCCTGAAAATATTCAAGATGGAAGAATCCAAACCAGTTGGAACACTGATGGCTACTGGATGTAAGTTGAAAAAGGAGGACAAAACAACAGAGATAAATCAGACTTTGTATAGATCAATGATTGGAAAACTCATGTATGTTGTACACACTAGACCATATATTGCACATGCAGTAGGAATTGTTGCTAGATTTTCTGCTAACCCCAGGGAATCACATATGACTGCTATGAAAAGAATTCTAAGATATCTGATGAATATTGAGGAATTCAGCTTATGGTATAGAAGAGAAGGAAAATTTGACCTTAAGGTGTTTACCGATGTTGATTGGGCTGGGAATCTTGATGACCGAAAGAGCACAACTAGAGGAGTATTCTTTATGGCTGACAAACTTGTCACATGGATTAGCAAGAAGTAAGGATGCATCTCTCAGTCTACTTTAGAAGTAGAGTATGTTGCTGCTGCTAATTGCTCAAATAATGCATGGATCAAACAATTTCTAGAAGGAATGCATATGAAGATCTTCAAACTAGTGATTATCTATTGTGATAACACCAGTGCAATAAACATTTCCAAGAATCTAGTCATGCATGCAAAAACTAAACACATTGCCATCAAGTATCATTACTTGAGAGAACAAGTTTAAGAAAAAGAGGTGATACTTGAATATGTGCAATCCAAAGAACAATTAGCTAATATCTTCACCAAGCCACTACCCAAGGATACATTTGAGTACCTGAGAAAGAGACTAGGGGTCAAACCCTTGTCTACCAGTCAGTAAAATGACTGAAGGCTACATCAGCCTACATATTATCAGAATATCATTCATCTTGATACAAGCAACGAGATGAGCTTAAAAGATACATCTATATATAGACAGGTATATATCAGAATTGAGCACCGTAGATTATTGTTGTATTGCTGATGGATAAGGGAAATTCAAGAAATATATTATGGATTGGAAAATGATTGTTTGATATAAATGTCAGATATTTGTAAAATATTTATTTGGAATTGGTGTCAAAGGGAGAGAGATTATCCATATTATCACATTCTCCTGAGAAAGACTATCCATTATCAGATTACTCCAACAGGGAGAGATTATATCCCTAACGAAAGAAAGTTGTATGAAAGCTTATACAAAGGGAGAGTTGTTGAAAAGAGAAAAAGACATCAAAATAGGAGAACAGTTAAAAAGAGAGAAATTGACACAAGAAAAGGACTCAACACATAAGAAGAAAAGAGAACTACAGGAATCAAATCTAAGCTAAAATAGAGCTTATCAAAGTTCAGACATTTATCGGTTGACAAAAGGGAGAGATTGGTAGTTTGATGAATCTCAACAATTGTATTAGAAATAGTATAGTGTGATAATATAAGTTTATTTCCATCAATGCCAAAGGGAGAGATTGATGACATGTAACTGATTAAATATTTGATAATGTTAAGTTGAAGATAATGAAAGGTATTAAATCAGTTAATGGTTTGTATTGTCATTGATGTCAACTTGATATCATCTATACGGTCATGTACATAATACCAAAGACTTAAGAGAATCAATGGAACAAAGGTTATGCTTTAAAAAATGCATAAAAGTCAATTATTCACTAAGTGACAGATAACATCGACGGAGTGCACACTATCGGTAAAGGCAAAGAAGAAAAGTCACAGTGATACCCAATGAGTAGAAGACAGTGTTGCCCGACAAAGAAAAACCATAGGATGCCCAACGAGAAAAGTCCAATGATACCTGATGGATGGAGATCCTGAAGCTAACTGGAGTCATGTTGACAGAACTAACAGTTATAACTGATGAATAACTAAAGAGTTGACCGACATAATAGAGAGTTCAGAAAATGACAAAATATCTAGCTGGTAAGATCTAAAGATAGACTTAACTAGTTGTTTTCTTTTTTTTATTCAACCAGAGTTAAGTAATTGATTTAAAGATGATTTATACAATTGGCATGAAGATAACTATGAGAAAAATTAGGAGTTATTCTTTAAATCAAATTGGCTGGATTGTATTTCACGCCAAGAATCAAGAATCAAGAATCAAGAAATAGTGAATATCATGTCTATATAAGAGACAAGCTTAATTCATTTTTGTATCACATGAAAAGGGGATTAAGGGAAGTGAATAGAAAATGGATGCTAAAGAGAAACTGATGAAGAGAAACTTCATGTAGTACTGATCAATCAAGATGAAGGAGAGCTAAGGAATTTTGCAGACACTAAAAAATAGTAAGCATAACACCACAGAGAAGAAAGTATGGAGCACAAAAGATTTGAATTGATACATTGATCAGAGAGGTAATGTACTTAAATAGATCTAAAAATATGGAATTCAAGTTGCATTAGAAATAGGTCATTTTGTTTCAGTTTAACCATTGAAGCATCAAGTTTCTTAACAGAGCAGGACTTAATAGTCTTCTATATATTGAGGTACATCCCAAGGAGTGCCAAAAAGGTTTATTCATGAAAGTAGCATTGGATATGCCCGATGCCTATTGACAGTCTAAGAGAGAGGCTGATTCAAGGATGGCAGCATGAGATGCCTGATATTAAGTGACAACCTATATGTGTAAAATCCTCTAACAAGGTCACACCTAATAGTGTGTTTGTAACCTTTAACAGGGTTGGCTCCTAATAGAGCTCACTTTAGAAGAGTGAAAATTTGGGGTACTAGTCCCAGTGGTTTTTCTCTTAACAGGGTTTCCACGTTAAAAAATTCATGTGTTATATGTGTATGATTCATTTCTTTATTGTTTTGTGTCTGACATAGTTAACACTGGATTTATCGGTATACTCTGCATATTTACTGGGTTTTGGTGAATAGTTATACTGCTTATCGGTTATCAAGGACAATAAGGACAGACAAGGAAAACTAACAGATAGTTAATCATTATAAGTATCTCATGGCATGCATCTTGTAGGAACTTAATAATCTAAGGTTTATTTGATTGGTGGTTAATGTTTGAAGGATAATAATTTGAGGCCACTAATTCACCCCCCCTCTCAATTATTAATAACATTAGGAACATGAAAAATAAAGCATAGGCAGTAGCTGACTAGGTGACCGAGCAGGTAGGAAATGTTTGACATTTCTTAACAACAACACTCCCATACCTGCATATGGCTGGAAACATCTTGTACCATGTCGAAGGTGACATTTATCTATGGCAGGGAGAAACAAAAAAATATGAGGCATGGATGAGAGAGTTAGGAGAACTCATGAACCTCGGAGAGGAACCCGTCACAGAGATGGGAATTTTGGGGGAAGAGTCTTTCAATTTTATCCAGGTCCAACACTCCAGACTTGATCTCAAATTGGAGATTAGCAAGCAACTGGTAGGGGCCCTGAAAGACAAAGTCCTGGGAGTAGAGTATTCTTTGAATTTATATAAGGATTTTGTCACAAGGTTTTCGGGAGTCAATCCCTTTAGCACAGATACATGTACTCTGGTGGATTATGTTGTGGGGAAGTTTGATGAATTAATGGAGTCACGGTACCAGTCCCTGGAAGATTTTGATGGAGAAAAAATGTCACGCTTATCCCATATGATGCTCCAAGCCCATGATGCAGCAAAGATGGCCGTGGAATTTAAGGGAAATGCTCTAGATATGGGCGAGGAATTGGAGGTGGCCAAGTTCTGCTAGGCGTGCATCAAAGACATTGATGAAGAGGGAATTCCCCTGCTTTTGGAAGCATTAAAAACATACAAGGCATAGTAAATTTCTATGGACTCTGGAGATTTTCACCAGAAGGGTACAAGTTCACAAATTCATTATTCTTTGAGCGTAAGCTCTCGGACCCCAGAATTCTAGGTCCAAAGTTTTGTATTCTTTTGTAGTGATCTGCATCCAGGTTCCCCAGAGATGATTGATCATTGTCAGACAGTTAATAAGGGGCCAACGGGTAGGTGATCTAGATAAGGCATGTCATATGGAAGGGATGACTCTGACAAGTGATTCTCTCAAGGCGCCGCTCCTATATTTACTACCTGGTGCATTGAAGACAGTGAGCTACAATTTGTATTGATGAGGCACGTTGCCTCAAATATCAGGAAGATTGAATTTCCTCTGTAAATAGCCTGGCACTCTTCTCTATGCCGATTCTTCCAGCTTTCTCTTCTTGTCTTCTTCCTCTATCTTGTTAGGCCTTTTCTCTTTTTGAGGTGATTGTAAGTGGTGCAGGTAGTACCATCCATTGAATAATGTATTTTATGTGTTGAGTGTACAGTTAGATTAGGTTAATTTTAGGGCAAACTATGTGTATAAATAAGAAGTCTGACCTCATAACAAGGGTCAACAAAATTGATGATTTTGTAGTCCAACAAGTAATAGAAGATAACTTTTCATTTTTAGTAGTTGTAGGAGCTCTATGCTCAGTTGTTCTTGATAGCTTAGAATGCTCCCTTGGAGCCATGATTGTATCTACCAATGAAGCTAGAACCCTTTGAGTTAATGAAGAAGGAGGAACACCTTATGACTACTCATTATGTGTTGTTCTGATTTTGGAGTTCATTAACATCTTTTGTGCTGTATGTTTCTAATGTCCTTTTCTCTAATATTCATTTAGATTAATGATCTCATTTCCCCTTGCTATTGAATATGTATGAATTGCTGGTTATGTATGTATTCAGTATTTAGTATAGTTCTTACATTGGAGCATTGTTGATATTTTAAATATGTTGCATAACTATAAGTAGAAGTGACAAATTATAACTTTGGTATATCTTTTGCAATTTATTTGGTAAACATAACATGCTTGCAGAAAACCTCAACCCATTACTGGAATCTTTGAGGAAGATGAGTAAAACTAGCTATCCCCTTGGACAAATAGTTACCAACCCAACTTAGCTTCCCTGCACCGTCGAGACCCAACACCCAGGTGCTTGAAGGCCTGAAGAATTTATTCTCTGGAAAACCTTTATTGGCATATTTGGCCAGTACCCCAGTACCAGGTGACAACTTATCATTGTTGGCACAACCGGTCACAATTCTCGTCAACACCTTGTTTAGGAACCATCTATTGCCATTTTCAATGAAGAAGTCATAGAACTTGTCTATGCCTTTATGAATATGGAAGACCTCTTCTATTATATCTAGTCTTATGTCTAATACCATGTGTCCCTCTGTGTTTTAGACCACCCTTTCATCTAGGTTGTAGTGGTTTTCCAAGGTCATGATTAGCTCAGATGATGTGACAAGCATTGGGTGGGCTGCTACATTGACTAGGCCTAAGAGGACTAGTGAGGTGCAGTCCTTGGATCTCCCTGCTAGTTCAAAACATCTTGTCAGGAACTGATCCCAATCTATGTTTCTGATTTCAATATCAGTGATCTCAATGTTCTTGTTCCCCATCTTCGAAGGGAGATTATTCCCCTTGTATAGGTACTTCATTGGTGACATAGTCTATTTCTGAGGCATTCCAACAAGGAAGGTGCAAGTATTAGTGTTTTATTGAAAAAAGGGAACTAGAAGAGAAGAAAAAATGATTAATCTAGGAAAATAGAAGTAGAAAAGATCTCCAAGAAGCCAAAACGCATATTTCACACTTTCAGCCTTTTCAAGCTTTTAGATGCTGAAAACTAGTTTGGGGTCTGCAAAGGTCAAAAAAGTAGTCATGGAGAAACAAAAACTTTTGAACTTTCAGGGTGTGAAAGTTTGAACAGAACCTCAGACATTGAAAGTCCAAATTTGCAGGTAGGAAACATCTTCGGCAATTCAGACTTGTTGGCATTTTGGATGTTTTGGAGGTCTGAAACATTGACAAGGCCGAAGATGTGACTAAGACTTTGGACGAAAAAGGACTTGACCTCATTTTTGGCCTTTCAGAGGCCAAAAACCTGTGACAAAGATTGCGATAAGAAAAAAACAAAAAAACCTAAGGAGAAAATGCAAGCAAGGAAAAGAACTGATGAGACAAGGAGAGGCCTCCCCTGCAAGGCCAAAGACATAAAAACGCTAAGGACTTGGGGGAAAACATGCACTAGACTGGACAAACATAAAATGTCAAACCCTAGACCTAAAAACTAAAGAACAAAAAAACCACTAAGTGGCAAGGAAGAAACCTACCTCTTGAGAGCTAGGAGTGGAGGATGGAGACACAAAAGGTCAAAGGTGCAAAGCGATCAGACACGAGGAGCGAGGATGATGAAACGATGAAGCTGCAGGGAGAATCAAAGATGCAGGAGGAAAACACAGAATAAAGATCATTTTAGGGCCAAAGTCTTTATATAGCCCATGGAGGACGTCAGCACCTTTAATTTTTTTGGGGTCTGAAACACTAAAAGGATTGTTGATTCAGTCTTTTAGATTTTTGGTGTTTTTGGAGGCCAAAAACACTGAAAGGACCAGGCTTCGGTCCTTCGGCCTTTTGGTCTTTTTAGAGGCTGAAAACATTGAAAGGGCTAGGCTTCGGTCTTTTGGCAATTTTGTAGTTTTAGAGAGCTATAGGTCCTCCAAAATGTTGAAAGGGAAAAAAGGTTGAACAAATGTCTGAACTAGGCTCAACAGGCCCATAATGAGGCCCACTTGCGAGGAACTAGGGAAGGGGCAGACTCAAAAGGCTAAAAGATAGAAAAGAGAGGGGGTCCCCATGGTTAGAGGACCAAAATGGGTTATGTGTTGTGGACTCACAAAAAATAGCCCTGAAAAAAGGAGGAATGACAAAGACATTAATTCACCATCAAGACTCTTCCAGGTTGTAACTTTGCAGTAGAACAAAAACCAAGAGACTTAGGATTCTACAATCTTTCAATGAATTTAATTTTGAAGTTTCTACTAGTCTCCTTAGTGTGTGTTCATGTGTGTTTTTTCCTTTACCCTCAATTGTGGTAACCTGAATGTTTTTCAGCTATTCCCAACCTTTGCCATGTAGACTAGGGCTTCCTAGAAAGATCTTTGTTGGCAGTCAGGCATCCATAGCCCTGAAAAAGTTTACTAAATGTAGTGACTGGCTCATATGGGGTAACATGGAGGATTGAAGCTAAGATTTGGGATCCTGGGGTTAGCTCTTCCTCTGACCCTTTTTCTTATTGCTTTCCTGGTTCACCTTCTCCCTGTCCTTCTCCTTCTCCCCTTTCATCTCTGTTCATCTCTTCTTCTATTTCCCTATCTGGCCCATCCTTTCCTTGGTCCTCTTCTCCTGACAAACTGATTAGAACTTCTGTATCAAGGCTAGTCATGCCCACCAATGTGGTTTTGGGGAACAACATAGTTTCCATGCTTACTAAATTTTGGGGAGTCGAGATGAAGCATGGTAAGGGAACAAATGGTAGTGGAGTAGGTGTTGGCATTGTGAGGGGTGGAGTAGAAGTTGAAGGAGGTGGAGTTGGCGTTGGAGTTTGGAGAAAAGGTGGTAGAGTAGGAATAGGCGGTGGGAGAGAGGTTGGTGCAATGGGAATGTGAGGTGGTGGAGTAGTAGTGGGAGATTCTTCTATGCCTTTATCCCCTGTTATGTCTTAGGTTGTTGGGGCATCTTGATTTCTAGGCCCTTCATCTGTGTTGGAGCTTACCTCTGTGATAGGCACATTCGGTTCTAGATTGGTGAACTGAGTGGGAGGTGGAGTGAGGGTTTCTTGGGGATGGAAGAGTGATGGAGCTCTGTGTCATACCCTATTGTATAATCTGGTGTGTCTTTCCCTAGGTATGAAAAATCCCTCTAGACTTTCAAAGTCAGACATCTAGAACACATATGATCCTAAGGTCTTCAAGGGATTATCTTATTCTTTAGGATCCTCTTGGTGTTTCCTGGTAGTCTCTTTTTCTTTCCTCCTCTAAGATCTTGTCTTTTTTATCAGAGGTACCTCTTCTTCTTCTTCTTCTTCTTCTTCTTCTTTTGGCTCCTCCTATACAGTTTCCAGTTGTGGAGACATAGAAGTTCTCTTCCTTTTATATATTTTCTTCCCCCTTTCGATGGAAGGAGGAGATTGTCCAGAGGTGGATGGGCCTTCATCTAGTGAAGTCTGTGATGACCCTACTTTTCCCATTCATTCTAATCTTGGGGGCCTTGTGCCTTGGGTTTGAATAGTACTCTACCACACGTTCGTGGCCATAGACTATGATTGGTTTTTGCGGTGGTGCTTTCTTGTACTTGGGTATGGTAGATTTCTCTCTATGTTACTTATCCTCCTTATGGGGAAGATCTATCAATGTCTGTACTGGGATTGGATCCATCTTATGAGGCCTTTTGATCCATTTTCAGTCATTTGGAGCACATGCCTAGCTAAGAACTCAATGTCATCATTCTCATCCTTGTCAATTTCTGCATTCATGATGGGCCTATTGTATATTTTATCCATAGTGTAAATGGCCTTCATCACCTCATCTAAATCATGTTCCCAAACCTTTGGGGGAATTGGGGTCTTCAAACCATATTGTGCAAGGGTAAGAGAAATCCTACAATAGTCCCTGATTCTAACCTTGTGGTTATCTATACAGTTTATTTAGTGGTCTTCAAGATGTGGTTCATGGACGTAGAACTTGCCAATGATATGGCTGTATGTGCCTATGGGGCCAAAATGGGGCTGGACTGTCTTATACAACTGAAGTGGACAATCATCCCATTTTAAGACCAAGGAATCATAAACCTGCATGTCTATTAGGGTGTATGGGTGCAAATAAATAGGGAAATCCTAGCAGTGCTTCTTCTTGTGTTTTATATGTTCATAGGAATCTGCTAGCTGCTTGGCCATTTCTATAGTGATTACCCAATCAAATGGATACCTGGGAAGCTTCTTCAGCTTCAAAGTGGATCCTGATACTTAGATGTATGTGAATGTTCTAAATTGTATATAATAGGCCTTGATGGCCCTCACCTTGGAAACTTCTTCTTCTGACATCCTATTTGTGAATCACCCTCAATGGTTCGAATGATGATGAAGATTAATGCATCATTGACTATCCTATAGTCAGGGATATCCTCTGGCATGTTTTACCTCTTTATTATTTATGGATGTAAAATGTGGGTCTATGCATTTGGATCATTTATTCTCCCCCTCTTGGCGAGCCCTGGGTAGTCTGCTCATGTCGCTAATAGGTATACTATGTAGGTACTCATATAAAATTTGGGATTATGTTTCACTGAAATCAGTTGTTCATTCAACCTGTCACTGATGATGATGCCCCAATCAAACTTGGCCTTACGGCCTCTAACCTTTTCTATAAGGAGGATCATCCAATCTTCAAGTTGGATGGACTGGGGTAGTCTATACACTTTGCTCAATAATGTTACTACCGCCTAGATATCATCCTTTATATACCCCCTTCTGAGGTTTATTTTATCCATTTTTTTTTTTTCAAGGGGTTGTCATTGACGATCTCATATGCCTCCTCTCCCTTGTTTTGGAACCATATGTTGCCCTTTTCAATGAGGAAGTCATAGAACTTGTGTATGCCTTTATGAAGGTGGAATACCTCTTCTATGATGTCTGGTCTTATGTCTAATACCACCTTTCCCTCTATGTTTTGGACCACCCTTTCATCTATGTTGTAACGGTTTTCCAAGGTCATGATTAGCTCAGATGATGTGATAGCCACTGTGTAATGCCCCTCCAACCCTCACAAAACCTGATTATGCTTGTTGGAAGTTTGAGACTTTTATTGTCTACTAATGATTCTAATTGAAGTTAGTAGTCTAATCTATCTCATCTCCATGTAAGTGTTTGATGTATATTTCTCTTTGAGTAGTGGTGCCAACTATGTGTTCATGATATTTTAGGAACATTGTGTTATGAAACAATTTGATATGTTGTTGTGTGAGGAACTTCCTTTTTGATGGTTTGAGTACACTGGGATGAATTAAGTTGATTAAGATACTTTTATGACTATGTTCTGGAGGGTGTATATATGTTATTCAAATCGCCATAAAGATTAGGTTCTTTTTATGATTTACTTAATCATATTTAACATCCTTGTAGGATTTTATGTACAATTGTGATGATAACTATTAATTAGGGATTAACCCAA